>PVIJ01004581.1:21825-115583 GCA_004024925.1 Scalopus aquaticus | reverse complement strand
CTGAATAGCTGGGCAGAAGAGAAGGAGAGGAAGGAGGAGGAGAATCAGAAGAGAGCAGTGTCCTGGAAACCTAGGGAGAAGAAAGTTCCAATAAGTAAGGGATGGTTTCAGAGGCGTGACTTTAGTTGCAAAGTGGTCTTTGGTAGTGAGAAGAGTTCATTACACTGGTTAGCACTGAGATCATTACTGACTTAAAAAGGCTCTAATCTGTAGTATTTTGGAGTGCTGAACATGACTATAACCCTGAAAATTTTTTGTTAGCTCTCGTTTTGAAGATACTTCATATAATTCATTTTATATGTTTCACCGTGTAAATTTATCCACTAAGACTGCAACAACATCCTAAATCAGCCTGGAATGATGTATTATTGCATCGTATTGCATAATGCCATCATGCACACATCATCCAGAGTTGATGGCATCATTTTCTGATGCAATGCAATATTACTGCCAGACAGCTGCTGAAATAAGCTGACATCAGCAGTGCACTATGGAAAGCCCTGTTGGAAAGATTGAGCATTGAAAATATTTCAGACTTTGTGCGAGACAGTTTAAGCTACTGTTCTATAGAACTGTTATGATTTTATTAATGTAGGCACAATACAGAACAGTAATGCCTTGAAAGTGCATTAATAGCGTGGACAATTTCTGCTCTATTTGTTGGGAAGTGACATTTCCCAACCAGAAGAAAAGTATACTTCTCAAGTGAAGAAGGTTTATCATCTTGACATCGATTGCAAGGTTGGTGACCAAGACAAGCGCTGGGCCCCGCATATATGCTGTGCTACGTGTACAACACAGCTTTCACAGTGGTTCAGTGGCAAAAGACCATCAATACTGTTTGCAGTCCCCATGGTGAGGAGAGAGCCAAGAAACCACATAAAAGACTGTGACTTCTGCTTGGTTCCTCCTCTTTCCTGAGGAATAAGGAAGCCAAAGAAGTCGAGACTAGTTTACCCAAACATTCCATCTGCATTGAGACCAGTTCCACATGGTGAGGGACTTCCTATTCCAGAACCTCCAGCAGAATATTCTCTTGATTCATCTGATGAGGACAAGGGTGAGCCGACCTGTTCTCTTGTTCCATCAGCATGCAGTGATCCAGAATTTCACTGTGTTGCATCATCAACCCCACACAGACTAACACAGGAAGAATTAAATGACCTGGTTTGTGATTTGGACTTATCTAAGAACAAGGATAGGATCAAGACTCCTCCAATGGAATCTCCTAGAAGATGTCACAATTACTTTCTATCAAAGCGCCACCAGCAGTTGGAGCCTTTCTTCAGAAAGGAAAGTACCCTGGTATTCTGTTCCGATATTGAGGGCCTCATGAATGCCTTAGAAATCACTCATGACTCACAAGAATGGAGACTATTTCTAGACTCTCTGAAGCTGAGTCTTAAGGCTGTACTTTTGCACAATGGAAACTGTCTTCCATCTATTCCAGTAGCACATCCTGTCCACATGAAAGACACATATGATAACTTAAAGCAGCTACTGAATTCCATTGAGTATAACAAGTACAGTTGGTACATCTGTGATGATTTGAAGCTAGGTGCCCTTTTAATGGGACTGCAGCAGGGATATACAAAATAACGTGTGTTTCTTATGTGAGTGGGATAGCCGAGTAAGTGAATTGTACTACTTAGAGAACGAATGGACTCGCAGACAAAATGTAGCAGTTGGAGAGAATATCCAGCACCCAACTCTCGTCAAGGCTCACAAAATCCTGCTACCACCCCTTCACATCAAACTAGGTTTGATGAAGAATTTCGTGAAAGCCATGGACCAGACCTCTCCAGCTTTGCGATACCTGCATGAAAAATTTCCTCAACTCAGTGAAGCAAAGATTAAAGAGGGAGTTTTTGTGGGTCCTCAGATTTGAGAGCCCTTCAAAGATGACCGGTTCAACAACTTGCTGCAGGGTGGTGTGAAACAAGCACGGAATGCTTTTCGCCTAGTGTCTGCAAACTTTCTTGGGAATGTTAGAGCAGAAAACTACAAGGAACTGGTAGAAGATATGCTGATCCAGTATCAGAAACTTGGCTGCATTATGTCGCTAAAGATCCACTTCCTTCATTCCCATCTGGATTTCTTCCCTGAAAACTGTGGTATGGTTAGTGATGAACATGGGGAATGTTTTCATCAAGATATCACATCAATGGAACAAAGATACCAGGGAAAATGGTTCACTACAATGCTGGCTGACTATGCTGGCCACTCCCCAGAGATGCTTCTGAACAGTTGTATTAGAGACAAGCGAAGAAATCTAAGAAGTAGTCTGTGACTTGATTTTTTACAGGTATTAACTGTAGGCCTATTACTATTGGCATGCATTTCGTGATGCAAACATCAATTTATTGCAGATTACAAAAAATACTAGAGGCAAAATTAGAATTTGACTGTCATATTCATGTTGAGCACATACAAATTGATAAGAAATGACTTATTTTATTTCAGTAACATGACTTTTGTGAAAATTTGTTGACCAGTAAATTAGCAGAGAATGGAAGCAGAAGCAAATTTTATGAATAGGCAGCAAGAACATTAAGGCAGCTAAATGTGGATTGCTTTGTCTAGAGCCTGCCATTAAGGAATTCAGGAGATACAGACAGTAAGGTGCAGTAGGAAGGAGAGTCAAGCCTCTTATCATTCGCTAGTATAATTTTCAAGATTGTTTTGATTGGACTAGGGGCTTAAGGAAATATTTCTTACCAAGGAAAATTTCCCTGAGAAGATGTTGAATAAGGTGGTAGCAACAGTCCTTTGAAAATATTTGCTGTCTGTAATAGTGAATAGAAGAGGAACAAAGTAACTAGCTCTCAGAACTGGAAGAACTTAGCTTGCCTGCCCCCTATGACAGGAACCTTGGTCTAGCAAAAATTCAGTTTTCTGAAGTTCTAGACACTGCTGCCATAACATGCAAGTCCAGAAAGGTGAGACAGTCTGTTTTTTGCCTTTAAAAATCATTCATGTCCACAGAAAAGAGTAATCCTAAATTAAAAGGGTCATTTATTTATTTTTTAAGATAATTTTTAATTGTTATCATTATTTATCTTTTACATTATTGTTTATTCCCCATAAGTTTCCTACCACCAATTCACCCATGAACCATCACCATTGTCCCTTTTGCTCTTTTCGCTCCCATTTTGAGCCCTTATCCTCCTCCTCCTCTCACTGAATGTCTCTCTCTTACTTGGTTCCCCTGTATTCCTGCTATAAGTGAAGCCATTTGATATTTTTCTTTTTCCTTCTGACTTATTTTGCTGAACATGATCTAAAAGGGTCATTTAACAGGACTTCAGTAGCCTGAGTTATTTTTCTTATGCTGAGCTGCCTATTTTAAGAGATAAACCCACTAGAAAAGTTGTCGTTTTCACCCCACCAGCTCCCCCAATTCCAGCCTCTTAGGTCAACCGGGCTTTCTGTTGTGTTACCATCTATCACATACCACTGTTTCTTCACGCACTCTTCATGGGACTAAGGCCAAGCCTGTTTGTGTACAGATGTAGTTCGTTTCAAAGCTGATTTTTACTTTGGGCGTACTCTCCGCAGAGATTATCTAGCACCAGTATGTTTTATGCACATGAACAAAAATTAAGTTGGCATTAAGTTGGAAGGTGTTTCTCTTTTTGGGCATTTTTTTTCCCCCTTATTTCTCAGAATAGGGGTTCTTAGCCTTCCAACTAAGATGCTTGGAATTTGCCTGTGAATTTGGGCAGTAGTTAAGTAACTGTTGGCTCCTTAATGCAAGATGTTGGCTCCTTAATGCAGGTGGGTCTCATTGATTGTTATTCTGATTTGAATTTGTCTTCATTTTTGGCTGATTCTGCAAACCTGATTGATAAATGCATTAATCATATTATTACCTCATATTGGTAATAATACTACTACTTGATGAAACTGTTGAATCCTGCACTTCAGTTTTTAAAAACTAAAGGGAATGTTATTTTTCTTGAGTCGGACCCACATTGTATTCTCTTGCTGTGTAATGTTAATTTAGTGCTTTATCATAGAAGATTTTTCTCAGATTAAAAGGAAAGTGTCCACCAGCATCTCTCCTGCTTGCCTGTGACTATACAGGTGTTTCTTTGTACAAACCTTTTCCCTTTGCGACACAGGAGCAGCACCTCTTCTACCCACCTGTGACTTAGCAGGTGCCTCTCTTTGTCTCCTTTTCCTAAAAAGTCTGTCCTTTTAAAATGTAAAAAACTAAAAGGAATATATTCTGTGGGATTACTGAAGATTGGGTAAAATATTTAGAAGAGTGTACTTGTTATAAGAACTATGAATTTATTACTAAAAGAAAGTGAAGGAACTTCTTACAGTTTAAAGTATAAATAATATGTTTTTGTGTAATTACTGAAATTCTCTAGTTTTGTGGAAACTGCATCTATGGAAACTTTTCCCTAGAGAAAATTCAAATATGAACGTCTACCTGGACCTTTACTGCAGAAATAGAAACTCTGGATATAGGTTTACTGAATATAAGGCTATTGACAAAAGGTGGTTAATAGAGAGGATATTGAAAAGCAAAGGATGCTAAGGAAATATCAGAGAGAAAGAAATGATTTCCCCGAGTTGCACAGTGATGCTGGTAGAGTCCCGAGGAGGGACCAAGTATCTTGATTCCCCTTTTTGGGCTCTTGCTACTACATCACTCTTCCTGTATTCTAGAAGAGAGTCTTTGGCACCATCTTTTTAGAAACCAACATTTACTTTGTATATTTTTAAGAGGACTGGAACATGAAAAAAGCCTTCTTGAAGGAAACTCATTTCAAAATGGAGTTCTGGAAAATACCTGATTGTGTTGTGTTGTTGTAACCTATGACCTTAGGTTGAATTGTATGGAAGCTAGTGTCTTGGAAAGAGGTGCAAACAGCTTACTTGAGGGACACAGAGTGAGATCTTTGGGAGTGAGCTGACTTTTGAAAATGTGATGTCTTTGGCATATTTATACCAAGGAGGATTGCACACTACTGCGCTTTCAGTAGAGAGGGTCTCTAATAAAACTATTAAGAGTAAAGATACAGAGCTAAAGTTTGAAGTTAACCTGTTGTATGGTAACCAGGCACAGGGCAGCAGGTTCACTGTCAGTTTGGGCAGACGGATAAAGAGGATCTTGGAGCACAGGAGGCGGGGAGGCTGGGAGTGTGCTCTCTGGTTTTTCTCTCGGTCTCCCTCTCAATGTCCTGCATAATGATCTCCCCCAAGCGTATAGCTTTCTCCGTACTTATAGGGGCACATGCCCCGTGCTCATATCTCTGGGCCCCAGGTGTCCGTGCTTCCCCATGTTTGAGCTCCGAAGTGCCATTTGCATCAACATGATATCGGTGGGCAGTGAAACCTGGGGGAAAAGAAAGGTTGCAGGTGGTAGCGTTAGAGCAGGAGGTGAAAAAAAGCCTGGGCCATCCATTTTTCCTGTACCTGTCAGCCCTACATCCTGAGAAAAGTCTGCTCATGGTTCTTTCTTTGCTCTTTGCAACAGTTGGGGACCTAGTGGGAGAGAATCACTAAGGAATCCAGAAGCCATGGAAATTTGATCTCCAGCTTCCTCTTAATTAATATTAGAGATGCAAGATGGCTTGTCTCAGTCCTGCTCTGCTGCCACTGACTCCCTCTTTTCTCTGTCTTTCTGTGTTGGGCCAGTATGTTTTGTTATCTATCTTGAAAAGGCAGTTAAAACCAGAGGAGAGGGGTAAGAATACATATTTTACACTTAGATATTCTAGATCTAGCTTGCAAAAGCATAATCTTAATTTTTAAAAATATTAGAGAGATGCCTTCAGTAGATTGTTCTCTTTTCAGAGAGTGGTAGGCAAGTGGTGAAGAAGACATCTAGAGCAACCCCAAGGCAGCATTGATTTTGATGAACTTGTTGTGTCTCTTTCCCCATTTTTTTACCCACAAGCATAGCAGAATCAGCCTTGTTAACTCTTCTTGAGTCAGTCAGATCACACTCTGTGTAGAACTCAGAAATGTCAATAGTGGTAACACAGTGGAATTTTAAACCATTGTTTTCTTATACGTGGGGCTCGATTAATTTCTGTTGAAAGATTCTCTGCTTCTACCTCTGTCAGGTCTCTCACAGGAGTTGAGATCCAGATCTTTGGTAGTGACATGGAAAATGATCCTGTGTATTGTGTTGTGTTGTATTTCTAGAACTCTATGGCTTTGACGTACTCATAGATTCTTCTCTGAAGCCCTGGTTGTTGGAAGTGAATCTCTCTCCTTCTTTGGCTTGGTAAGTCTGTTCCATTAACTAGAAAAAGGCAAACCTTTAATTCATAGCACTAAAACACTTTGGCTCATTTATCTTGGCATTAAGAGATTTTTATCCCTGGTTATTAGATATTGTTACCAGAATTGCTAAATTTGGGGGATGTGTGGGATGTCATCGAAGTCCATATGGCAACCATGGGTCCTTATCGTCAATTTGCAGTCTTATGTTTGCGGCCTATCGGGTGCTGCTTTCATTTTTACTTGAGTTCTTTCTCTGTCTTTTAAAGCTTTGTAGGCTAAAGAAACACATGAGGTGCTATGCTCCTTTGTCAACCAAAAGTTTGTGCAGACTCAAGTCCACATATACTGAAAAGGTATAGAGCTGGCCCTTGGGTAGTGAGGATAATACCTGGTCCTTTTTTCCTGTCCATTTCCTGGTATCCACCCAAGATTAAAGTCTAAAAACTAAGTAGTCCTAAAAATTTTTTTGCACCTACCTGTAGTTTAGCAGAAAGAAAGAAACCTATTTTTTAACACCAGGGAAGTTTCTGCTTATATCTGCAGTTACAGCCAGAATTTCTACTAGCTATACTCTTCTCTAAACAGCTAGAGAACCCTGGAGATTTATGCCAGAGACCACCCAGCTACTGCATTTTTAGGGATGAGAAATGTTGGCACAATGCCGAGGAATCAGATAAAGACAGACTGACTCCTTTGTGGGGCGCACTGGCGTAGCCTCAGCAGTAAGGTGCAGAGCTCAGTGTTTACAGACACTCCAGGTGTTGCGGTAAGATTTCATCAACTCAGCATATTGCCCAGCAAGGCCCATCGCAGGTTAGAGAGCCGGAATGACTCACGGGGTCAAGTCAGCACCGCGGCCTGGTGTGTGAGAGGAGTCCCTCGCCACTGCAGCCAGCGGCCGTGACTGCCACGCTGGGCCTCCGGCTGTCAGTCCAGGTTGTTTCTGTTTCCATGCGAGTTTCTGCTGCAGCATCTGGTGACATTTGGTATGACTTGTATTTCTTTGCCCTCATTTGCAAGCCTGCAAAGTTAAGAGGCTTGATTTAGAACAGAAAATGTAAGCCTTCAAAGAAAAACAAAGATGGCAAAATTTCTTTACATGCATGTGAATTTGATGCGACTGTTGCACCAGTAAGAAATAATTTGAATGATGGGCACACATGAAACAGCATATTAAAAGTCTGAACCTCTAAAATCCACAGTGATAATGAAAGTGTTCTTGGCTTGTGCAAAATTTGAATTGCACAAGATCTGGAATAAAAAGATGGCAGGTTCGGGAGTCAGTGCCTTGCGGGGCCTGCCTTGCAGAGAGTGAGTTTAACACCAGACTTTTATTTCTAGTATTTTTGCCCAGATTTTTTTTCTTTTTCCATGGATTTGATGTGCTTTATATGCTGTTCCTCATCGACATCTGGAAGTGTTGCTGTATTGGGGCCAGCACGGGGCAGCTATATTGGGGCACCTAGTCTGTTAATTTACAGAATCATCAATTACTCTTTTCTTTCTCTGTTCTGTTAGTGATGCACCTCTGGACCTGAAGATTAAAGCCAGTATGATTTCAGATATGTTCACTGTTGTAGGTGAGTAGCAGCGTTTCTGAAAACTCCGATAAAAAGGTAACCACAGCATCCATTTTGTCAGGCTCTCCAGGTGTTGCCGACTGGCAGTCCCTAAGTCATGCTGAATGTTTTGTACTAAAAAGTTATATTTTGGGGGAAGTGTTTATGTATTTCTGCGCCCCCTGGCTCCAGCCTGTCCTGAGGGTAAACCACATCTAGGACTGAGACCTAACTCCTCGGGCACAGGAATCATGAGCTGAGGAAGAGAATTAAGCAGAAATCTGCAGAAAGTATATTTTGTCCCAGCTGGGATAACCCCCTGAAGAAGCGTTGCTAGACAGGCGACCAGCTGTATTCCACTGGACAGTCCTTACTCATGTCACATGATCCTTTCTGCAGTAGTTAGAACTGAAGCAGGCCAGTGGAGAAATCCCTTTTTGAACAGATAAACTAAAACGTGGAAATGGACACGGGAAGTCAGGTGGGTATATTGTGGTTTATTGGTTTTTGTTTTAAGAACTCAGGAAAGACAAAATATATCTGAAATGAATCAGTACTCGGTGTGCCAACAAATGCTGTAAAACTAAGCTACTCTGTTCATCTTGGATGGGAATCTGCTTCTTTTTTTAGGAAATAAGTGAAATTAGCCCAAACCTAATTTCTTAAACTGTAGATAATCTACAAAGCCGATGTCTTTTTGAAGTTGTCTGTAGACACCTTCAGTGGATCTGGAAGTAGATCTTGTAAGAGCACCAGACCCCTCACTGGCTCCTGGATTCCCCCCTAAAAAAAACTACATTATCTTCCAGTCACCGTTCAGGAAGTCACTTTAAAATGATTTTTTTCCCCCTAACAACTATGTGCTTTTAAGTGGTCATTTGCACCTTTACTATGTTGTTCATTTAAAAAACAAAATCTACATCTCTTTTTCCATCAGAATCCCATTTCAGCTCCCCAGCAAGGAAGGTGATTTAACTGCATATTTTCCCTTCTTCTCTCCAGTTACAGTGTTTGAATTTCAAGTGGAGTGTGCATAGGGGAGACTCATGTGTAATCCTCTTGAGGACCAATCTCTAACATCTGTGACAGTGAAGCTGAGTTTGTGCATCTAAAGAAATGATGCAGCTAAACCCACTAATTTTTTAGAAAATGGCAGGTTTTAACATTTGCCATTCCCCATTCCCCATTCAGGATTTGTGTGCCAAGATCCTTCCCAGCGGGCATCCACCCGGCCAATTTATCCCACCTTTGAGTCTTCCAGGCGAAATCCTTTCCAGAAACCTCAGGTAAGCAAATTCATCAGTTGGGAGCCCAAAGGACGCTTACTGGAAAGTGGCAGCTGATGGGAATGAGTGAGCTGAGCACTTTGGAGATGAGAGCAGAACGTGGACATCAGTCTAGAAGGAGGCAGTTACAGGCAGCTGCGGCTCCTAGCTTACTCTTTCAGTGCTTTCAAACGAACTCTCTGCCTTTTTTTTTTTTCCTTTTGGCTTTTCTTTTTCTCATTATCTTCCCTTTTTTCTTTCTTTGTCTTAAAAATAAAAATCACCTTCCTTTTCTCAAATTGATTTACTTGTAAACAAGGCACAGAGGAAGCTGTAAATTTCTAGCCATCACTTTGCTACATTTTTTTAAAATCCCAGACTAGCTTCATAAAGAAGGTGCTCAGTTGAAATAATGTCTTCTCTACAAGTGATTCTCTTCAATAGGATCCTCTTCGACCATGGGGTGTTAAATGAGATAAGTGCCTAAAGAGACTTGTGCTTGCCTGAAACATCATCTGATCTAGTATTGTCCCATCTAATTGTCTCTACATCTTTATTCCAGCCCTGCCGATCAGCTAGTCATTTTGTGCATTCACCCCCATCATCTAATCAGCCCCCACCTGGCTAGGCCTGGCTCGTTTCCGCTTGTTTCTTTATCTTTATTATTTCTTCTTATCTAAAGGTCCACCTTTATCCTCTTTTCTCACTTAGATTGCTCACCTTACCTTCTTAGAAGCTTGGAGATCGTTTCACGTAACACCCCATGCTGTCATGACTTTTACTTTTCACTTCAACACTATTTACTTACTTCCCACTGCATTGTTTTACATTCCTTGACTTGTTGCTTTTAAATTGCCCAGCATTCCTCTGCTAGATTGTAAGCTCTTTGAAGGCAGGAATAGCTGGGGCCTCTCTTTGCCCCTATCCTCCTCTCCTCTCTTTATCCCTCCTACACCTCCAGTTTAGCCATCTACTCTTTCCTTTTCTCTCTCCTCCCACTCTTCTCCCTCTATTTCCTTTTGCTTGCCGGTCTCATTAGAACAGGGCTTGCAAACTCAAATGCTACAGGCGGGCATTGTGAATAAGTTAGTAGGACCAGATATGACCCAGCTAAGAGTAATGTGACTGGTAACCTGGAGTGCGTGGCTCATAAAAAGGGGCAGCTAATGTCTTCTAGCTGATCATTGCCAAGCATGAGTGTGGTCCAAGTATTGTCAGATCTTCCTACTGTCAGGAGAAAGCAGATCTTATTTTAAAATATTGGCAACTAGTTTAATTTAAAAAAAAAAATCAAAGTTTGCAACCAACCAGCATGTCTTTGAGCTGGATTCAATCTAAGGACTGCCTGTCTGTGACCTTCTGCTCAAGAATTATCCCCTATTAATATTAGTAGTGTGATGTGGAACAGGCTATACTATATTTTAAGGGGTATTTTCTTGGATTAGATGTAAAATCAGACAACAGAGTTGTACCTGATCAGTACATCATTCACAGATCAAAGCCTTTTCTTTAATTTTTAATAAGAAAGAGTAGAGGATTAACCTAAGTGTACTAAGAAAACTGAATTTGGTTAATCACATTCCTTTGCAAATTGTTTCCTGCAGTATCTGTGGCAAAAGCCACAGGATTATGTATAAAGGACTGTGAATGTTTTTGTGCAGCTTTAACACAGTTTCTGCCAAGTTTCACTAGGAGTAGCTCTTTGTCAGTCTTGGATGAATTGATCCCTTTTCTTTGCTTGCCTTCTGGCTTTTATTGGCTGGGGACTCTGCAAATTGTAGAGAATCTACTCCCCATTCCTTTTGCTAAGTGGTGGGTAATGGCATGACTTCATCATCTGTGGCCTACAGGACACTGATTTAAAGGCTACAGAAACTGTAGGTTAGTTATATGTCTACCACGTGAAATGAACTTGTCAAGTGCGGTAGTTCACTTGTGTATCTTCAGTCCCTGGCAGGATTGTGTCTCAGTGGTGAGATGAAACTGGAATAAATACACAGAGGAGAAAAAGCAGTGCAAAAAAAATAATTCTCAGATCTTCCAAGCACAAAGTATAGTGCTCTTGCTTCCAGTCTCTGCTTAGAGATCATTTTTTCCTTTTTTGTATCATAGATGTAGGAGGTAGACAAACATAGGCATGTTAAGAGGAGATAAGGCCTTATTCTCTTCTGTCTTTTATTGCGTCCAATGTCTGCACAGTATTAGTCATCAGATGCCAAACAGGTAAGATTGTGTGGAGACTAAAAATTTTTATTTCCATTCGCCAAATGGAAAGTCTTTCAGCTTTACTTGTTCCTGGTACATATTTCTTGTACTTGCTTTTTGAATAGTTTCATAACATAATACAGAATAAGTGAAAGTGAATGCACAGAGGTCTTTTTGGATGTAGACTATTAGAGTAGAAGTTGCAGGAATTTAGGAATTCACTTTTCCTCATATGTGATGGTTATATTGTGATGGAGTCGGTTGAATTTAAGTGATGAACAGGGTTTAGAGGCCTACCTATTACTTTGACCAAAATATCCCAGAAAGGAAATGTTATGGTTCATAAATAACCTTTCTTCTGTTCAGATGTCATGAAACATTAATGTCAGTAGGTTTATGTTAGAAACGTTTTCATATTAGTTGGTTTGTGTTTGAGTTTCTTATGTATAGTGATTTCTGGTTTTATGAACCTCAGAAGCTCTGTCATTGTGTCTCAGACACTCGCTTTAAAATAAGGACAGAATACTTTGTCTTCATCTCTTCATGACCAGCATTTGCCCTCTTCCTCTTCTTGTTGGCAGTATTTGACCCTAAGCATCTTTCTGAAGTGCTGGGGCAGCAGCGTGAGCACTGCTGCTGTTTGCTTCTTTGACTTGAAAGATGTAGATGTCCTTGCATGTGAGTGTGTCATTTGCCACGATTAGTTCTTTAGCAAGAAGCTCCAGTGTAATTGTTTTGACATTTGTACCCCTTGATGCATTTTCTGGTGAGCTCAAAAGCTAGCCTTGTAACTTTCTTAACTACTGTTTTTGATAAAGTGGTCCACATGGTTTATATGAATCCAAGAAATGGGGGAAAAAAAAAAACAACCCAACAACTTACTGGGTGTCTTATCTAATATTTGGTTAATGTGGTTTTGTAATAAGAGCTTTGGTATTTAGTTAGTAGAATTCAAAGTTCTTTGATACTTAACGTTTTACATTTAGCAAGTACCTAGGTGTGCTAGCTGTTCTCCATGGCAAATAAAACAAACAAAAAAACAGCTAAGGCTATTGACTTCAAAGAGTTTATGTTCTAAACACCTGTTGAGCTTAAGGAGAACACAAAGTACTATTTCATAGTCTTGCGAATTTGACTCCAAAGAAGTGTCTTTGATATGTAATTCCAATCTTAATTTCCTTTTGCCCATTTTAATTCCCTTACATCTAACACCATTGCTTGAATTGCCGTGGGTGGCGCTATCCCGCTATCCCGCAGACAAACAAGACTTCTCTCTTGTAGTTATGTATGTGAATACTCCTTTATGACACAAAATCTCTCTGGCTTTTTTCAGCCAGCGTTGTATTTACATGTTGACGTCTCTGACTGCTATTCTTTGCAGTATTCTACTTAGTCACTGTCTTTCTGTTAATGAAGTACTCTCAACACCACATGGTTTCATCAGAGTTTAGTGAAAAAAGGAAAGAAATTTTCTGCTCTGGCCATTTAGACTATGTGGGTTTTCTTCTTCTGTTGTGCACAGATTGTGAAGTCGCTATTCTTTGCCTGTTGTCTAATTCTTCCTTTTTAATCTGTATTTCTCCCTTTCCTTGGATGCCATGGTTCAGATTTTCCACTTACCAGGAATTACTTTTCAGTGGTCCATGCAGGTGGCATGGTTTTGTAGGGAGAATATGGACTGTAGAGTCAGATACTCTTGGGTTTAAATTTAAGCTCTGCTGATAGCTGGCTGTGAGATCTGGGACAAGTTCCCTCATCTCTCTGAGGCTTGTGTCCCACATCTGTCAAATGAGGATAATACAGATATGGAGTTATGGTGAGAAAGAAGTGATAAAACATAGGTAAAATATCTAGGATAGTTCTGGACACGAAGTTTACCCTCAGAGAATTTACTTCCCTTCACATGTTTGATTTTTCTTTTTCCATTTTCAGTATCTGGTATTGTTTTGATATTCATTTATCTAAGTCATGTCTTTTCATATTTGCTATCATTCATAGATACTAATAGATTTATTATCTATACATTCATCCATCCTTCTAGACATTCCTGCAGATTCAAATAATGCTTGATCAATACCCATTCCAGATATCATTTCCTAACTTGATTCACTGCTATTTATCTTATCTTCAAGTTATATATTTTATTCATTCTATCATGACTCTGAGTCCTGATTGAAAATAGAATTTAAAAGAAAAATTTCATGAAATCTTTACAAATGGCTTCTCTAAAATCCAAACACATTAAAGATTTTCACTATATTCCTTTTTTTTAATTTGTCCTAAAAATAAAAATTTACAGCTGGTTTTAAAATAAATAAAGCAGTCTCAATACTACTGCCCTTTCTGAGCCCATTAAACTCTAAATGTTTTTGGCTTTTTTTCTTTTAATATTTGTTCCATTATTTCACTAGGGATTCGGGTTAGACTTCCCAGGCAGTAATCACCAGGAGCATACGCTTACATTTTTGAAGATTGGTACCTTATTCGTTTTTTTCCTATTCCTTTGGCACCTCCTCAGTTCTTCATGATTTTTCAAACATAATTGTAAGTGGTTTGGTAAGTCTTTCTGTTTTTTAAAGCCAATTCCCTTAATAACAAGATGCGTGTCTCTCAGGCTTGCTGACTTACGTTTATTCCAAATTTCCAGATGTTACATATCCCCCCTTTTTTAAAACTATAATACAAGTCTGTTTACTACTTTCTTTTTCCTCTCTAATTTCAAAGTATACTTCTGACTATCATTACTTTTAAACCTTTTATAGTCACCATATTTTATGTTTTCACTTAAATTTATTGATATGTAGTCCCTTTTGTTCATATTCTTTCATTAGATAGCATTAATTCATTTTGCCTTTTAAACCTGATTTTAACCTTTATTTTCTAGATGGCATATTGAATCACATAGAAATTGAGCTATTTCTTTTTTTATATATACCATTTTTATTATTATTATTCATATCTTTTACATTATTGTGTATTCCCTGTAGGTTACCCACCACCAATTCACCGGTGAATCGTCACCATAGTCCCTTGTGCTCTTTTCTCCTCCATTTTGAGCCCTTATCCTTCCCCTCCCTTGCTAAATGTCTCTTTCTTATTTGATTCCCCTGTATTCCTGTTATAAGTGAAACCATTTGATATTTTTCTCTTTCTTTCTGGCTTATTTTGCTGAGCATGATCCTTTCTAGCTCCATCCATGTTGCTGCGAATTGCATGTGTTTATCTGTTTTGAATGCGGAATAGTATTCCATTGTGTATATGTACCACATCTTCTTGATCCAATCATCTATTTTTGGGCATCTGGATTGTTTCCATGTCTTAGCTATTGCGAACAATGCTGCAATAAACATACGGGAGCATGTATCTTTTTGGATTAATGTTTTTGTGTCCTTTGGGTAGATTCCCAGAAGTGGTATTACTGGGTCATATGGAAGCTCCATTTTTAGCAGTTTCGGGAGCTGCCATACAGCTTTCCATAGTGGTTGGACCAGTTCGCATTCCCACCAGCAGTGTAAGAGAGTTCCTTTTTTGAAACTGAGCTATTTCTATCATGTTAATTTGTTTTCAACATATAATGCCAAGCTTTTAAATCTGCATTAGAATATTATTCTTTTGCCCCTCAATTACAATATCTTTTAGGATCCTTACCTTTTGTCATATTCTACAGTCTGTCCAAATTTTTTTTTTTTTAATTACTCGTACTCAAAGCTTTCTTTAGGCTAAAAATCGTTGTTCTAACTTGGCAGTTTCAGCCAGGTCTTCCTAGTTATAAAGGTTAGTTATGTAAAGTTTTCTTTTCTGAGTATATTTCTGAATTATAAATTATACTAATGATCACTTAAAATCTTTGATGCATCTTGCATGGCAGATTCTTACCAGGACAGTAATTTGGTAGTTTAAAGTCTATCTGAACACCTAATAGTTTAAATCTTGTGTCCTCTATCCAGAGACAGTGGTTCTTTTTAGTTCTAGAGAGCTTCATTTAGTGCATTCAGGCAGCCCATCGAAATAATGTAGATTATTTTTACTTACTATTCAGAAAGTAGTAGATATGCCCAGAGCCAAAACTATAAAATGTCTTGTGTTTGGACTGTTTTGCCCCTGTTTCTGACAGTCCTGATGTCCTTTCAGATTCCTTTTTTCTTTTGCTTTTAATTTCCAGGTATGTCTTTTTGGCATTCATAAGCGTTTCTATTTTTTTCCATGTTTCCTCTTCTTCTCTGCCTTTCCTCTGATCTGTATCTATCAGGTTACATTTTTTAATCATTAATCTAATTAATAAATATTGATAGGATTCAACCATTGGTCTGAAATAAAATACAGAAGATTTTATGTTGATTACAAAAAATTGCCTCTAGTATAAAATTCATTGAAAAGCAAGATTGGCAAAATATGTTTGACTTTTTAGTCTTATATTTTCCAGTAGCTTCCCCAAAGACATGGCAAGCATGGGTGAATTCTTAGAGAGGCATTTGATATACCTAGACTTCCATAACTACAGTTTTTTCATATTTCTCTCTCTCATAGCCTTGTTATAATTTAGATTGAAATAGCTAAGTGATAACATTAAAGGAGTTCTAGTCACATCCTTCCCCCATCCTTAGAGGTGTCATTGACTTGTCTGTGTAGCCTTGTGATATTTGTGATAATGCAAGATTAGAGCCATCAGCTTATGGGAGTTAACAGTTGGAGCATTTGCTAACAAACCACCATCACCTCTTAGCCCCTTCCTTTTTCAAAATTTCTAAATACCCCAGCCAGGAGCACCTGCCTGAATTCCTGTATGTCTCATCCATACAGCCATTGTCCATGCACACAGTGGTTAGTTAGAATTCTAGATTTGAGTAACTAAGTGATTGGCAGAGAAAGTTAACAGGTTTAGATTAGTGAAGGAAACTGCAATATCACCATAATCTCAATCTCTGGAAGCCAGAGTACCATTTCATCATGAAGTAATTCCACAGAGATGAAAAGTAGTTCCTAGAGAGGCAAATGAAAAAGAAAAAGGTTAAATAGAAAAATAAACAACAAATAAATATTAAATTAAAAACCAATAATAAGAGACAAAAAGATGAACCACATTTAAACAGAAAGCAATGACAAAATTTGAAAAACAAGTTAGATGTTAGTCTTTATTTTTATTGCTTTACTCAAATGAATGCTGACTTCATCCTGGCTCTTACATAAATCAGATGACTTTAAGGTCTGTTAGATAGTGTGAACATGCGGCCGTGAGGCCAGCAGACCTTAGAAGATTTACTGCTAGAGGCTTTCTCATCAGAGCCGCGCAGTCACATGTGAAATAGATGGAGTATTTTTTGCAAACAATAAGTATCAATAGCATGTGAAGATGAGAAAAGGCCTCAAAGCATCATTTACTATTTTGGCTTTTCCAAATCTTACACTGAACAAGCATTCATACTTGAAAGAATTATTTTTTTAAGTTCTGTCGATTCCCTTCCTAAATCTTTAAATTTTCCCCTGATTTCCTTCTTATCTCAGCTCAAACTGTTTAATGTATCTTCAAAGATTGGAAGGGAGTTGAAGTTTTTCCCAAAGTCCTCTACTAAGTTTAATTCTAATCATGATTGAGCTGAGTGTCAGCACATTCATTCATTCATTCATTCGTTTTAATGAGTACTTATTAGTTTCCTACTCCATGCCAGATACTATTCTGAATAGTGAAGAGACCACAGGAAAAGCGGAATACAAGTCCGTCCTTGCTTTCATATGTTGTTTATATCTGCTAACTCATGGTTTTTCTCTACATAGTACTTCATTATAGAGTTGCTAATCAGAAAATCTAATTTTTGTAACTCCCATGATAGCATTGAGATTAGTAGGTGTTAATCCCCCTTGTGTCTAGAGGTAAAACTATTCATGATGATTTGTGTCCAGGGGTGTGTTAGGCTGCTTGGACTGTTTTAACAAAACCATAAACATGGTAGCTTAAACCACAGAAACTTACTTCTCACAGTTCTGGAGATCGAGGAGTCCAAGGTCAAGGTGCTAACAAGCTAGGTTTTGTTCTGAGGACTCGTCCTGTAGCCTTGCAGGGGCCCACCATCTTTCTTGTGTTTTCTCTTTGTGTGTGCTGAGAGAGTGTGGTGAGGAGAGGACGCTCATGCTTCCTGCTGTCTCTTTCAAGGGCACTGATCCCGTTAGACCAGGGCCTCACTCTTGTGACCTTGTCTAACCCTAACTTTCTCCCATCTCCAGATACCCTCGCACTGGAGCTTAGACCTTATTGTATAAAGTTGAGGAGGACCAGGCATTCATTCCATAACAGTTACTGTTGCTGATAGGCTCAAAAGTTAGTTACCAAACTGCCTTTCCATATTCTACACAAAGAGAAAATGAGCACTCACCCCTGACAATGGGACTTCTTCTCTGGTTACAGTTGCTTCTAGGAATCTAGAAAGACAGTTTACACCCACATTTCTAAATTTATTTCTTACTCTTCTGACCTGGCAGATTTATTTGACTTATCAGTCATGCTCTCATGCTTCATTCCATCTGACTTCCTTGTTACCTTCATGTTTCTCTGCTCCCATAACATCAAAATCACTTAACACTTTTGTTCTCCAGTGACCTTTCTGATTGTAATTCAGAAACTGAAGTAGTCTACGCCACTTTGGAGTCAGTGAGGCCTCCTTGGAGGGCCCAGAGCAGCTGTCCTGTTCCAGGTTTCCTGGAGTCCAGCAGCCGCAGCATCTCTCTCATTGTAGCTTTTCGGCTGCCTGGCACGGCTGTTCTGTGTCACTAGCGGCTCTAGCTCAGTATTTCCCCCCTCAAGTTCTAAAACACCCCAGCCTTTTCATCTATGACATAATAGATTGCTCCTTGGTTTTCTGTCTTAAGTCTCAGTTCTCTTTACTCTTTCACCATGCTGAGAATAGTAATTTACTGAAATACACACTTAATTGAAGTTACTTTCAGATTTTTCCCATATCCTTGACAATTTCAGATGTGCTCTAAACAAGGATGAGGAGGAGTAGGTGGTAGCTTAGAAAGCCACGTGGCATCTTTCCTTTTCTTCTGTTTATTTCTCTGACAGCCCATGGTATCTTCCTACTATTCTATTTTTTCCTCTTGCCTGTGAGTTTACTAGTGCCAATGTATTTTCCAGGGTTTCAGGCTAAGAGATTAATTACAGAAAATGGTCTTTGGATGTGAGCTTAGACATTTTCGGAAAGATAATGATGTTGAGGGACTGACTAGAGGGAAATGAAGAGGATGAAAATGGTTTTGTTTTTTCTTCTCCTTAGCGTGCCCGTCCACTCTCTGCAAGTGATGCGGAAATGAAAAACCTCGTGGGTTCTGCCCGGGAGAAGGTGCCAGGGAAGTTAGGTGGTTCTGTGCTTGGCCTGTCAATGGAGGAGGTAAAGATGACCCCACTTCAGGCCTTTGTGGGTTAACACCGGGTTCAGTGAACATCAGTGAATTCTTGACAAAGTCATGTGTTACATTGCAAAGAAAGTCAAGGTGGGAGTAACCTCTCCTCAGAAGCAGCATCTTAAGTGGAATTAATGCTCTCTTCTGCTTCTTTCATATTCATAGGTTGTCACTATCTTCCTGTTGATTTCAAAATAAGTACTCATTTTATTTTCCTCCATGCAGATCAGAGTTTTACGGAGGGTAAAGGAAGAGAATGATCGGCGAGGTGGATTTATTCGCATATTCCCTACATCAGAGACATGGGAAATATATGGGTGAGGTGACTACTCTTTTTTATTTTTAATTTGTACACAGAAATTGGACTAATTGTGACACACTGTCATCATTGCTGCCCATGTGGGGCCTTTGTCTGTTTACTTATAATACTATGAATATCACCCAACCCAAGAACTAGAACCTGCCAGTGTCTTTCAGATGTCGTTTACCAGGTTGCGTGTTCCCTTCTGTTCCTCCTTTGCAAAGTAAGAGTTTTTATCAGACTCCTTGAAAAAAAAAAAGAGTTTTTATCAGAAATGGATGTTGAATTCCGTCAAATGCTTTTTTTGCATCTCTTGAAATAATCACATGGTTTTTCCTTTTCGGTTAATACACTGAATTACATTGGCTTTTGAAGGTTAAAGCAACATCGCACTCCTGAAATAAGCCCCACTTGGTCATGATAAGTATTGACTTTGATTTACCGAAATTTTAAGTAGAATGTTTGCATCCATGTTCATAGGAGATATTGGTCTATAGTTTTCTTATGATGTTTTGGCTTATGAGGGTTGTGCTAGAGAGGAGTTGAAAAACATTCCCACCTCTTCAATTTTTTGGGAGAGTTTGTGGAGAATTAGTATTATTTACTTCTTGAATGTTCAGTAGAATCCATTAGTAAAGCAATCTGGCTAGGAGTTCAAGTTCACTTTCTTTAACAGATGTAGGGCAGTTCGAGTTATCTATTTCTACTTCAATGAGCTTTGGTAGCTGGTGACTTTTAAGGCATTTGTCAGTTTTACCTCTGTTGAATTTATAAGCATAACTTTTGTTTATAATATTACATGATTCTTTTTGTAATATCTGTAGAATCTGTCATGATACTCTCTCATTTCTGATGCTGGTAATTTGTTATTTTTTTTTTCTGTCTTGGTCAGTGTAACTAGAGCTTTATCAATTTTATTGACCTAAGATACCCAGTTTTTTATTTAATTGTTTCCTATTTCTAGTTCATTAATGTCCACTTTAGTATTTATCATATCCTTTTTTATACTTCCTCTGGGTTTCATTTGCTCTTTCTTTGTTTTTAGAATGCTTATTGTACCTTCCTTTCACTTTGGCCTTCAGTCGTTTCTTTTTTAGGTGGAAGCTTAGGTCACTGATTTGAGACCTTTCTTTTCTATATTAGTGGCTAATGTTATAAAGTATTGCTTTTGCAGCATTTTGCACACTGATTCTATCTTTGTTTTTGTTTGTTTCATTGTTTTCATTCTCTTTAGGATACTTTCTTCTAATTTCCCTGCTAATTTTATCTTTGGCCCATGGGTTCCTTAGAAGTGTGATGCTTAGTTTTCAATTATTTGGTATTTTTTCCAACAGTCTTTCGGTTAATAATTTACAGTTTACTTCTGTTGTCCTCAGAGAATATATTTTGTATAACTTGAGTCTTTTACAATTTACTGAGACATGTTTTATGGCCCAGAATGCAGTTTATCCTGGCAAATGTAACAAATACATTGAAAAGATTATCTATTCTGCTGTTGTTGGTTGGAGGGTTCTGTAAATGTCTGAGAGGTCGAGGGGATTGAGGGTTTAGTTCAGTTCTTCTCTATCTTACTAATTCTGTCAATTGGGAGTCTGGTACAATAATAACCCATTATAATTATAAAGTTGGCAATTTCATCTTTGGTTGTATCTGTTTTGTATTTCATGGATCTTGGAATTCTGTTATTAGGTTACATATGCTTTATATTTGTTATGTCTTCTTGGATTGTTATGAAATGTCCCTGTTTATCTCTGATAATGTTCCTGAAATCTACTTATCTGTTATGATACACTCACTCTAGCTTTCTCATGATTGGTGTTTGCATGGTATATTTTTTCCATCATTTTCTCTCTGTAGCTTTATGTTGTAAGTGGATTTCTAAAAAAGGAAATCCTGCCATTTGTAGCAACATGGACAAACCCAGAGGAATAATTTTAAGTGAAATAAGCCAGACAGTGAAAGACATGCATGTTCTCACTCATATATGAAATCTAAAAATAAAAAAGGCCAAATTCAAAGAAACAGTAGAATGGTGGTTGCCTGGGGCCAAGGGAAATAAGGAGATGCTGGTCAGTGGGGACAAGCTTTCTGTTAACACGGGTGATGTGATTTAGGTCTAAACATGTCATTTCATTATTTGTTTTCTCTTTATTTAACATGTTCTTTTTATTATCTCCTACCTTCTTTGAATTAATTTCTCCTGCCTCTTCATTTTGCCTTTTTTTCAATGAGTGCCAATCTGCATCTTTCACTTACCACAGTCTAACTTAATATTCCACTGTTATGTTTAGCTTACAAACTTTATGGCCAGTATACTTGGGTTTTCCCTTCCTGCCCTTTGTGCTAGTATTGTCATACATTTTACCTCTATGTAAATGCCACAATATAATGTGACTTTTGCTTTAAGCAGTCAATTGTAATGTAAAGAAATCTAGATAGGAGAAAGGGGCGTTTATATGTGCACAGTGCTATCGTTTGCAGTGTTCTTCCTTCTATGTTGAGCTCTGTTTTTTGTTTTTTAAAGATTTATTTATTTATGCATACAAGAGCTGGGGTGTAGGCCAGAGGTGTGGGGTGGTGAGAGGATTCACCAGAGACAGAGCGCATAACAGAACAGGCAGATCTACTGAAGTACACTGCTGACGGGAGCGGTGGGCAAGACAGGGGAGGTCTGCTGCACCATGTGGGTCAGCTCCGTGGCTGGGATCGAACTCGTGCTGAAGTGGCTATGATACCTTTGTAGTGCTGGGACTTAACTTCTTTCACCACCAGGGAGCCCCTGATCTCTGTTTTTATCTGGTGTCACTTTCTTCCACCTATAGAACTTCTTTTAGTATTTGTCATAGCATAATGAATTCTCTCAACTTTCATTTGTCTATAAAAATCTTTCTTTTAATCTCATTACCAAGTTTTTTCCCTACCTGGTATAGAATTCTAGGATGACATTTTTTTTCACAGCCTTTTAAAAGTGTTGTCCATTATCTTTTGGTTTGCATTTTCTGATGAGAAGTGTGCAATGATTATCTTCATTTTTCTGTGCATACTATCTTTTATTCCCCAACCTGCTTCATTTCCTAATAATTAATTTTGAATAGTTCATTATGTTTTGTGCCCTAGTGTCATTTTCTTCATGTTTCTTCTGTTTGGGACTTGGTGAACTTCTTAGTCAGTGGACTTACAGTTTTCATCAAACTTGGGAAACTTCACCACTAGTTCTTCAAATATTTTTTCTATTCCCCTCCTTTTTCCTTTTAGGATTCTAGTTACATGTTAAATTGAGGGATACTGTATTACAAGTCTGGTTCTGTTCTTTTTTTTTTTTTTTCAGATTTTGGACTTTTTTTTTGTCTAAAGATTTTATTTATTTATGCATACAAGCTGGGGTGTAGGTCAGAGGTGTGAGGTGGCGAGAGGATTCAGCAGAGACAGAGACAGGAGCAGAACAGGCAGATCGACCGAAATACACTGCTGAGGGGAGCAGTGGGCAAGGCAGGAGAGGTCTGCTGTGCCATGTGGTAATCTCCCCGCCAGGCATCGAATTCTTGCGGCAACTGCCGACAGCTCCACAGTGCTGCGCTTAACCTGTTGCGCCACCAGGGAGGCCCTGGACGGTTTATTTCTTGTTGTTTCTAAATTCATTTATCTTTTTGTCTATAATGTCAAATCTGCTAATTCCATTCAGTGAAATGTTCATTTCTGGGATTTTATTTTTCGTCTTTTGAATTCTCATTTGTTTCTTTTTCTGTCATCTCTTTTTCATTATTTTTTGATTTGCTTTATCCTTGTGCATATGTATTTTGTAATAGCTGCTTTAAAATCTTTGCTTACTCTAATATTACTACTGTTTCTATTAACTACTTTTCCTTTTGTTTATGGGTCACATTTTCCCTCTGTCTCTATATGTACATTTTTTTGAATTGGATGCTGGATGTTGTAAATGTTATATTGCTGGGTGTTTGAATTTTATTGCCTTCTTTAAACCCCGTTGAGGACTTTTTTTTTTTTTGTCAGACATTTAAGTTACCTGTAAATCAGCTTAATCCTTTTCAGGTTCATTTTAAAGTATTTTTATGTTTGTTTAGAATAGCTTTCTGTTTAGGTCTAGGATAGTTTTACCACTATAGATTCTTCTGGGGTGTCTGTTAAATGACCCCCATATTCAGCAGAATCTCTATTCTAACCAGTGGGAACATAATCAGATATTGCAACTCTGCATGAATCCTGCCAAATATTCAACTTATTCTTGCCCTGAAGTGCTCTTCACCCTGTCGTTTGCTTCTGCCCAGCCTTGGGGACTTGGACGTGGTGTTGAACAGATTTGTATTCACCCACAGACTCAAAAGGTCCCTTAGTTCTGATTTTTGGGTGCCTTCTTATTTGTGACTTCCTCCTCTCCAGTACATTGCTCTAAATATTCTAGCTGCTTCCTCGAACTTTGATCTCTGTCATCTTAACTCAGACACACTCAGGCCCCACTTGAATTTCCTTTCTCCTTTCTCGGGAAATTGCCAGAGCACTTGGAGGGCTCTCTTTATTTCCTGCTCTCAGGGATCAGTGCTGCACTACCAATTGATGTCTGAAAACAGTTGTTTCATGTATTTTGTTTACTTTTCTAGCTGTTTATAGTAGAAGGGCATTTCCCATAAACATACCTTTTAATTAATGAAGGTGGTACCTTCCACTCTTATTTCATGAGGTAGAACATAAAATGAGTTCACTTTTCTAAGACATCAATTACAGGTAGTGTTGGGGTCTCTTAGAGAGTCCAATAATAATACCTTTCTTTACTGCTTTCATTCTGAACCACTTGATGAATAAGACAAAGGCTAAGATAGGTGGAGGCCAAAATATTAACCTTCTTACTGATAGAGTTTAGGTTAGGAGACTTGATCATATTTACCTGTAAGAAAATACACATCTTGTTGAACTTCAGAACTGGATAGAGTTAAATGCCCATTTGTAGGCAGAATTGGGCTGAACCACTTTTGGGTAACATCTGACTCTATAGAAGCAACAGAGGAATAAGTACTTCTAAATGGGAGATTGTTTCCTGAGAGAAAGACATGTCATTTCTGTTTATTCTTCCTAAATTACCAGGTAAGTCACTTGCCTCTCTTGGGGTCTCTGAGAAAATAGGCAGAGAGAGACCAAGAAAATTAAACAGTCTGAGCTGGCTTCATGTAGTGTAGGGAAGATGTGCTCACTGACAAGAGTTTTTATTACCTATTGACTAGCTGTCTAGAACTATGCTTAGTGCTTCAGAGTATAGAACAGATATTAGGTGAGATCCTGCCCTTTGAGAGTTTTTAACAGAATGATTATGGAGAAATTACTTACATATATAATAAAAATAGCTCATTTGTGTAGTTCTTTTTAATTATAATGTACTTCATACATACCACTGTTATTCCCATCTTAATGATAAGGAAGTTACGGCCAAGTAAAATAATGTGACTTGCCCAGGATCACACAGGGCACTTGATTCAGCTAGTAGTGAATCTGGGCCCCGCTTTTCCCCCTGGCATCATGCTGCTTTCCAGGAAGGAAAAAATCATACCCTGTGAGAGTGTATGTAACAGTGAAGGACGGGGGAGTTAATCAAGGGATTAGTTCTGTCAGGGGAGAGACTTAGCTGCTTAATGAAGGATAGAGTATGGATAATAAATAGAGAGGGTATGAGGAGAAGGCGTCCAGACAGAGGTAAAAGACTCCATGGGAGCTGCGGTGTGAGAAGATTATGAGGAGACTATAGAGTCTGACTGTACTTCAGGATCCGTGTTGGGAAACTATGTGGAGAAAGTTTGCGTTAATTGAAAGCATGGAAGAGAAAGTATATGCCTTCTGCAGGAGACAGCGATTGAAAGCCCCTGGGAAATAATGTGATTAAAACAATCTTCTGTTTCCATTTCATTCCCTTTAGGCATTTCCCACAGCCAGCTTCATTTGAACTTCCTCCAGCTATATATTTTTCTGTAGTTTTTTTTAATCTTCTAGATTTATATTCTGAATTTAGTATATCACTAATTGATAAGCCAAGAAATGCTGCCTTGTCTTTCTTTTCATTTTTTGAATTGTCCTCTATTTCCTTCATTATTTTATAACTGCTGCTACTGTAATTTGGGCAGCTCTTCTCTTTTGCCACTTTAGAGATAATGTATGTCTTTAGAAATAGTGTATGAATAACCTGTTACTTCTATGCTTGATTCATGGTTTTATTTCTATACAGTATTCTCCCTCTGCAACTAAACTGAAGAAATAACCCATCTCTCTTTATCTTCCAGGTCTTACCTTGAACACAAGACCTCCATGAACTATATGCTGGCAACACGCCTCTTCCAGGACAGGTGGGGATTTGATGTCTTATAGGTTTAGTAGGATCAAATCACAAGATTAGGAAAATATGCATGTGAAAGAAGGAAATAAGCTGTACAAAAGTCTCCATGTAAAATATGTGAGAGACGGGAACTTCCAGAAAGTACAATATAATACCTATTTTTTCCAGAATTTATTCACTCTCAGCAGTTTGTAAAATATTTCCAGAGGCACAAATTAAACCACGAAGATCTTTAAACACTCTTAACATGTGCCTTAAACTTTTTTCTTTTAAAGGAAGGCCCTTACTCAGTACCTTTTTACTTTAGACAGTTTTAACAGACAGGACCATCTGTTTTTCCAAACTAAAAGAGATTAGAATGATCAGATTTGAAAAGGTGGGAGGTAGTTCACAAAATAAATACAGCGAGTTGTAAGAAATGACAACTGATAACCTCAACACAAGGGAAAATAGGGGGAAATGATGGAAAACAGGCATGGGAATTCAAATGTTTCCCCTCCAAAGCAATCAGGGACTGCTTAATCCCACATATTTTGTTGATCCCGAGACGTAGGCGCATTATAGTAATTGACTATCAAAATAAGGTATTTTCGTTATTTAGAGAAATCTATATTATTTCCAGGGTATTTGTGCTTTTTTGCAGTATTCTTATAAGAGATCCTCACATTTCCTGTAACTTTGTGATCTGTTATCAGGAAATACATGGTATTTGCAATTTCTCTTCATAAATTTGCGGTTATTTCTGTTGACTAATTACACAGTGTAGCATTTAACTGAAGAAGTATTCAGATTTGCTTAAAAGACATAGACTCTCAGTTCTACCTATGTAACCTGTACTTTTTTCTCCCCTACCTCTGGAAACTTCTGTGTGGTTCCTCTATCTTGAGAGTTCAGATATTTCACTAAGCTGTGTCCTCTGGTGTGTTACTTTTCATTATTTACTTATTTATGTTTTGTATTGGATGAATCCTTTCCATCTAGAGATGTCATTCTACTGTGAGAAATATTCCCTTCATATTCTTTTTCCTCTCCTTGTTGGATGAGATTTGGATATTTTGCTACATCTTCCATACCTCTTTACTTTTTTGCCATACTTTTGATCTTATTGTCTCTTGTCTTTAAATTCTGGGAGATTTCTTTAACTTTGTCTTCTAAACTCTGAATTAAGCTTCATAAGCTTTATCTATTTTGTTATCTGGTACCAGCATAGGAGAGTGTTGTTTGACTCACTCTTTTTATATTGGCAAGCATAACTTTGATCTCCAAGAACTGTCTTTGTTTTTTGACTCATTTTATAGTTTGTGGAGGTTTAATGACCTTTCACATCTCTTTCACTGTCTTAGTTTGTTTGAATTTCCTTTCCTTTTCTGCACTATATTTAATTCTTCTGGATTAGTTCTGTTTGTTCATCTCATTCTTCCTACTTTATACTGTTAAATTTCCTCAAATATTTGATGATTTGTGATCATCCTGTCATATTTATAAGGAATGGACTATTTGCTTAGAGTAGGCAGTTTGCATGAGATTCCTCACGGGTTGTATTGGTCAGTTTCCAAAATGACGTGGACTCTATGCCTAAGGCCAGATCTTTCCATACTTAAGATTCCCATGTGTGAGAAGGAAGGCAAGCAGGCAATCTGGAAACCACCCCAGCAGCCAGAATTCTCAAACAGTCTCCTAAGGGTAGCATAACAATAAGAAATTTGAGATGTAATAATAGATGTGCTTCATTATTAACGTTCAATAACAAGACCTGGCAGCACGTCTAATAGCTACCATAATATAAAAAATATGATAAGTGTTGGCAAAATTTGAGCCGCCTGTAACAACTCTAAAATTTTATGGAAAAGAAAGTGTTATTTCTTTTGATATACTACTACTATGGATTACTTCTAACATGTATATGAAGGGAATGGTGAATTTCAACTAGGAGATTAACTTTTTCCCCCTCCAAGTTTGTACACTCCCTGAATTTTTTCTTCAGACCCCAGTTAACATCTCCTGCTTATAAAATATTCTTAAAACTTTGATTTAAAAATGAACAAACATGAATTTCCCAGGTTAGCACAGGAATACCCTCATGATCAACTCTTGCCTGCCATTTTAGCTTAATCTTCACTTTTTAACGCCAACCCATGGCCATGTCTACTTATTCTTTTCATACCTCCTTATCCTTACTTGCTTGCCATGCCTTGAAATAACCTTTAGTCCATCACTGATTTCTTCTAGTTATGTCCTCATCCTCTGGCCCAGACAGGGAGAATCTTCTCCTTACTCCTTAGTCTGACTTAGATTCCCATATTGCATTATCATTGTCTGTTTGCTATTTAGTCTGTTTGATTGACAAGTTGGCTTTTTAAGAGTAAGTACTTTGTAATGTTCTTCATTGCCAGTGTAGGAACCTACCACTTAGTGCATTAAATATTAGTACATTTAAAAATACAATAATATTTATTGCAAGCCCTGGCATCTTCAAGTAAGTCAGCTTTCTCTTCAATATGAAGATGTTTTCCCTTTCACATATTCCATTGTGTTATTGTCAGATCACTTTCAAACTAATTCTCTAATCGTTTCTTTCAGATTAATTTTGTCTGCTTTCTATGCTCTCACCCACCTACCCACCCTGCCCAGGCAAACACTATCTTATTATCTTATGGTATGACAGTAATTTAACCTTGAATTCATGTTAGTAGCACATGGAAATCTGGTAAACCATATGCTCTGGCCCCACTCCTAGACTGAAGTACTGGTTTATGCTAAAAGTTACCCAGGTGGTTGCCATGTGAAGCTATGATTCCAAATTACTAGAGAAAACTATTTGATAAAAATGTTGAAGTCATTTTGAAACTTTCTGATGATACTGTGACAATATCAAAACATTATTAGCATGAATTAGGAGGAAAAGAATACATTTTGGTAAAGACTTAAACTTTTCACATGAGGTCTTTATAGACAGAAAATCTTGATATTCATTGCATCTATCTCTTTTTTAAAAAAATACCATATGTGAGACAAGGAATCATAGTAAATGAATTGATCAAGCAAAAATGATTATAAACTAGTCTGAAATAGGTTTTCTGAGGCTAAGGAGGGTGGAAGGAGAAGTGATAAATTGGGTATAAGGAATGGTGGTAGAAAAAAGGAAATTGTAGGAATGGATTTTTCTTCAAGGAAATTAACATCTATCTGGCTCATCATAAGGAATTCATAGCTTTGACATTTTTAAACAACAAAGGGAATTGATTTAATTATATGCCCGAAAAATCACTACCAAAGGGTGCATGTTGTGTGATTCCATTTATGTAACATTTTGAAATGATATAGTTTTAGAATGGAGAACAGACTAAAGGGAGCCAGGGGCTAGGTGAGAAGTGTGTGGTTATAGAAGGGCAATACAAGGAGGTTCCTTATGCTGAGGGAATTATTCAGTATGTTGTCAGTGGCAGTGAGTACACAAATGTTACAAGTGATAAAATTATACCAGACTAAATATACACATATACAAATAAGTACATTAGAAGGGGAAACTAATAAAAAGTTACTAAGTGAAAACAAATTAAATATGAGAATGTTTTCAAAGAGCCAGTATTTAAACACGAATGGCACTCAGTTCCTGCAGTTAGAGCCCACCTCTAATGTGGAGACAATGGGGAACATCTCTTTCTTAAAGAGGTGTTTTTGTTTTTTCAAATTGTGGAGTATCTATTTCTGATGAGCATCCTTTTTGAACCCTGTGAGAATTGACACTGGGTTCTTTTCCAAATACTGTTCAGTGCAAATAGAAAGAGCATTGGCGTCAAAAGCCTAAGTTCTGGCTTCAAATTTAAACCCTTTACACTCTGACCTTGGGCATGTCACAAAATGAAGATAGCCTACTCTTTTTTATCAGTGGAGTTAATAATAGCCTTCTTCACATAGTTGTGAAGAATAAATGGGCTTTGATTTGTGACCAGAATACACAAATTCAGGTAATTGTTATGATTTGTCTCTAGGATTCATTTATCCTTTCCCTTTTGTTTTTCAATAACCCTCCCTCAAGCTTGAAATTCTCTACCTTTTCTGAGAATGTTCTCAATTCATTTCTCTACTTCTCCCCAAAGATGGCTTTCCTGGCATAATTTCATGTTGAATCTATAGTACAAATCTTAGGGGAGTGTATGTGTGTGTGAACCCAGGAGAGAATATCTGCATAGTGCTCTCTAACCCACATGTCCTTTCTACTTCTGTAGGGGAAACCCAAGAAGAAGCTTATTGACAGGAAGAACACGGTAACTGATTTTGCAAGTTGAGAAATTCTTTCCATGTGCATAACGTATGACCATAGGACTAAGCATGATACTTTACATGACCATTTTCAATTTGACTCAGCTTGAATAGTAACATAGAATGTTTTTATTGAAACATTACTCTATGGCAGTTTCTTACAAACTTAGGTTTATTTGTTTTTTGTTTTTAATGAACTCAGGTTTATCATTTCAATTGATAATAATAGTCTTCTTGTTTGGCTGTGTCACAGAGATCAAAGTATTGAGATTTCAACATTGCTGTCATCTAGATGCAAATAAGAGGCTACATTTTCACCTTTCTATACATGGGATGTTCAGCTCTTGCTTTATAGGATTGAACAGAACTGTTTCCAGTTTGCCATGGATATAAAAGTGTACAAAATACACATGACACTTCATTCTGGCAGAGGAGCGAAATCGTAGAGCATGGGCTGGAAGGACTTTGCCCACCTCAGGATCACAACCAAAACTGTAACCCAAACCTAAACACATACCGTTGGTTATGGAGAGCTTCAGACATTCCATACGTCCAATTTGTGTTGTACCTCTTTAAGAAAACAAATGACGATGATAAGAAAGAGACCTTTTATAGCTAGCTTTTTGTTTTACATATAAGAATTAAGATAAGCTGTCATCCAAATCCTTTAAAGCATAAATCTGATTTTTCATTAAAGAAGGAAAAGGTATGCCATTTACTTAAGGGAAAACTGAGAGAAATTGAGTTAGTAACCTGTTCTAAATGAAAGTCATGCTAAGTTTATAAGTTTTCTCCAGTCTTTGGTCAAGAAATAAAATATAATGCTGTCAATTTGGAAATTAGACAAAGTCTTAAACAACAAGAATATTTATATATCATTGGGTTCTGTCTCTTCATTTGGGGGCACTCATTTTATATTGCCACCAGTGGGGGTGTTTTGGTGGTTAAGAGGAAATTTGACGTTCATGGAGTCTTAATGTATTTAAAGGAATTAAAATCATGCACAATATGTTCTTTGACCAAAATGAAAATAGAATCAGTAAGCAGAAAATTTTCAGTATTTTCTACTGAAAATAGAAAGTATTTGGGAGAGAATACATCTTTAATTCAACACATTTCATAATCTATCGGTCAAAGAAGAAATTACAAGAGAAATTAGAAAACATTTTGAACTGAATTATAATAAAAAATAACATTTCAATATATGGGATGGAGGGAAATTTATAGCTTTTAATGCATGTATTGGAAGAGAGAGGACTAAAATCAGTTATCTAACATTCCATTGTAAGAAGTTAACAGAAAAAGGAGAATAATTCAGAGTAAGTAGAAAAGAGGAAATAATGTTGGTTAGAAATCAAAAGACAAACCACAAAAAAATAAAATCCAAAATATTTTCACTGTTAAGCTAACAGAATTGATAAACTCTGAAGTAGAAAGAAGAGAGAACACCCATTGACCACTATCAGATAGTAAAGAAGGGACATGACTATAGAGCCCACAGACATAATATTAAGGGAATATTATTATAGCAACCATATTCCACTACTGTGACAACTTAGATAAAATATCAAGATTCATTGGTAAGAGGCAGCACAAAACTGACACAAGAAATAGAAATTTTGAAAAGGCCTCTATTCAGAAAATTAGATTTGTAATAAAAAGTCTTCCTACAAAGAAAACTGTCAGTCCAATAGTTATACTGTTGAGTTTTATCAAGCATTTGAGGATGTATAGTAGCAATCTTACATGAACTATCAAAAACATAGAAAGGAATACTTCCCATTCATCTTAACAATGCTAGTATAACTGTAACACCCAAACCTAACCAGGCTTTTTTAAAAAAAATGCGAAAGTTACAGACTAATGTCTTCATAAAAGAGCTACAAAATTTCTTGAAAGAATGTTAACACATAGAGTCTACATTTGACTAAATGAGGTTTTTCCCAGTCATATAAGGTTGATTTAACACTTGAAAATTAGCTAATAGGATTTAAAGGAGAAAAACCTCACGATCATTTCATTAGATACAATATATATATATATGAAATTCAACATATTTGTGAGGAAAAACTCTTAGCAAATCAGAAATAGAAAGAACTTCCTCAATGTGATAAAGGCCTTCTATTTAAAAACCTGTCACTAATGTCTTACTTAATGGTGAAATATTGAAGACTTTTGCCCAGCGATTAGCAGTAAAACAAGATGTCTGCTCTTACCACTTGTATTCACTTTGTACTAGAAGTCCTAGAAAGTAAAAGGCAAGAGGGGCAGGGTGGAGAAAAAAGAAATAAAAGGCATACTAAAGAAAGAAATAAAATGTCATTATTCTTGCATGTTATGGTCATGTTGGTAGAAGATTCTAAGTTGTCTATTTACAGGATAACTACAAGAACATAATTATACTTAGCAAGTTATTGGAATGCAAGATCAATATGTAAAATATAAATCTATTTTAATATACTATCAATAGTATTAAATAATTCAAAAGTAAAATTTTTAATTATATTTACAATAGCATTTAAAAATATGAAATTCTTAGGGATAAATTTAACAAAACATGTTCAATACCTATATAGTAAAAACCATTAAATATTGATGAAAAAGGTTAAAGAAGATCTAAGTAAACTGAGAGATAGGCCATGTTCATGAATTAGAAGACTTACTATTGTCAAGATATCCATTCTCCATTGATTTAAAAATTTAGTGCAAACTCAGTCACTATTCTAGTAGATTTTTTGGTAGAAATTAGTTAGCCCCCACACACACACACAATTTATGTGGAGATGCAAGGGACTTAGAATGTACAAAGTAATCTTGAAAAAGACTTGGTGTACCTGACTTCAAGAAGTACTGTAATGCTAAGGTATTCAACATTGTGGCAAATTGCTCAGTAGAACAGAAATAGAGAACCCAGAAATAGACCCAAATGTGATTTCAACAAAAGGCCCAAAGTAATCCATTGGGGAGAGGAAATGTAAACAAATGGAGTTGTATACCATATTTTAGAAAATGAATCTCAACCCTTATCTCTCATGTTCTTAGACAAAAATACCTATTAGTATAAAATTTCTTGAGGAAAATGTCTTTATGACTGTGGGCTTAGCAAAAGTTTGTAGACACAGAAACAAAAAGGGAAAATGATAGGCTGGGTATCCTCAAAATTACGAATTTTAGGCTTAACGTAAGATGCTGTTATGAAAATGACTAGGCATAGACTGAATTAAGATATTCATCAAACATATCTGTTAATGGACAGGTATCTAGAAAATAAAATAGATTCCTAGTGGTAAAAAAAAAACAGCCAGCCCTTTTATAAATGGGTAAAATATTTCAACAAACACTTCAAAAGGAAGATAAATGAATAACCAGTATGCTCATGAAAATGTTTTCAACAGTATTAGTTATCAGAGAATTGCAAATTAAAAGGAAATGCTACTAAATATGCAACACAATGTCTAAAATTACATCAAATCACGTTGTATACCTTAAATATCTTATAATTTTGTCAGTTATAATTCATTAAAGCTGGGGAAAAATGACTGGTAATAGCAAATGTTGGTGAGACTGTGAAACTAATAGGAACTCTGGATTAATCATTGTTGACTGGTCCAAGCACTTTAGAAAAAGTCTGTTAGAAAACCTAGCAAGTTTCACTGAGATCTTTACCCAATAAAAATGAAAATATAACTATAAGACAACATGTGCAAAAATGATCATAGTAGTTTTATTTATAAAATTCCCAAACCAGGAACAGGCTATGTATCTAACAATAAGAGAGTAGATGAGCTATGGGTCTTTCATATAGTGGATTAACCTTTAGCAATAAGAGAAGGGATGAAAGCATGCATGAATCTCACAAACATGCTGAATGATAGACAACAGAAAAGAGCTGCTGCCATATGATTCCTTTCAGAACAGGCAGAACTAACATGTAATGAAAAAATTGAGAACAGTGACTTCTACTAGGGGCATGAGGGAAGGGTTTCCTGGGAAGAGGCACAAGAACGCTCTGAGAGGATAATGGTGTTAGAGTTGTTGTTATATAGCTCTAGGCATTTGTCCAAACTCATCAGATGGACATTTAATATCTAGGGTTTTACTGTATATAGTTTCTAGCTCAGCAAAAAAGTAGTCTCCCCTGTCCCCAATCCAAAAATTCTAAAAACAAATACTGAACTGGAGCTACTAATGCTGTGCATGTTTTGAAGTATTTAGTAGAGAAGTACATGTATGTCTGTGTGCACAATTTTGAAAATATAAAATTGACATGAAATTATGAAATGCTTTAAAAATTGGATGGATTGATGGATGGGTAGAAGAATGGGTGATTGGAGATAGACATGTACTGATGAAACATACAGTAAAATATTGTAGAAACTAGATGATGGGCTTATGGATGTTTAGTATACAATTCTTTAAACTTTTAAAGTATTTTTCATGATAAAATGTTGGAAAAATTAGATGGAATAAATGTAACTTAAAGGTATTACAACTTATTTATAGAAAGTTCAATTGTTTGCTTATTAGAAAATGTTTATGGTGTGTCAGCTATGTGATGGGCAATCTAATAAGCATCACTGACCCAGTGATCTCATGACCCCTCATAGAACTATAATTCTTGTTTATCAGATTCACTTTCTTAGTAGTCCCTACCACCATCCCTTGTACTAATTAGGATTTATCTGTATATCCAGGGTTTCTTCAAAGCTTATAATTATTTTAAAATATTAGATTTATGTTCTTCATTTGACTGAAAATAACTAATTTCACAAATGTGTGTGTGTGTGTCTCTCTCTCTCTCTCTCTCTGTGTGTGTGTGTGTGTGTGTGTGTGTGTGTGTGTGTGTAAGGGAAGGTTCATTTGTGGGACTGCGATAAGTGGCTTTGACTATTTTTAGTTTATTACCCTGTTTCCTGTTTCTGCCCCCAATGTCAGGACTTTCCCTGTTCTTGGCTCAATTTCCTGCTCCAGAGAGAAGACCTCCAAAAGATTTACTGTCCAGTCCATTTACCCAGAAATCCCTAAAAATCTAAAATAGGCCAAAAGATATAACCTTCCCATCAGACCCAGAGAGTGAGGATGATTTTTTGACCTCAAAGGGAATATGGTTTAGTTCAGAAGAGAGTTCAGAGCCAACCAGTTCGGTCTTGAGATTTGAGCATCCGGAGTTGGCTGCCTGCTTTCTGACACTAAAATGAATACTTCTTTTTTGACCTAATGACCAAGAGCCCTCTCTCTCTTTGGTGACCTGATTTTCTTTGTCTGCCCTCTGCTTTGCTTGGTCCTTGTCTGAACTGGCCTTAATAGCAGTCACTTCTCTAACTTGTTACTTATCTTGAATGTGTAATGTGCTGCTGCCCTCCTCTACCCCCATCCCATTTCCCACCTGACCTGTACTCAACACCTGAAGAACCACTATCTCTCCCCACTTCCTCCTGTAGCTAAGTAGACTCTAAGGGGGAGTTATATTCCTATGGGAATGCTTGAGATTGGGTGTGTCCTTAGGTCTTGGTAATCTTTCACTAAGACAATTCCTTAGTCTTTTCTATGTTACCATATTCACAGAAATAAGCCATTCCTCTCCTCATTTCAATCTCTGCTAAATCTGTATTTATTAAATACTATATACATTCAGGAGAATATTTGTATAATTCTGAGCAAGTTAGAATGAATAGCAATAAAACGGGTATCTCCACCTACCATCCAGCTTAAGAATTAAAATATTACCCATTATTTCCCAGTCATTCTTAAAGTATAAGATATTAGTGGCACTTGATGAACTCTGTATTGAATAGTCAGCTAGTATTGCTGAATGCTTAAAAATGCTTATACATTGCCTTCAGATATATTTTTGTTCAAAACATTTAACAAATTCAGATAAACCTTTAAGTGAAACTTTAATATAGATTCCAGCATTTTCATTTATCTGTCAGACCTTTTATAATTCACTTGCATTACCATCTGCATTCTGTCATCATTACAGAATTCTGTCAGGCTTAGCCTTGAAATAAATTAGAGTACTTTCTGAAGGCTGTAGCTACCGTTTTGTTTTTTCCTAGACTGACTGCTGATGGAACACCTGAATTGAAGGTGGAAAGTATGAATTCCAAAGCCAAGCTGCATGCTGCTCTTTATGAGAGAAAGCTCCTGTCTTTGGAGGTGCGAAAACGTAGGCGGCGGAGTGGCAGATTGAGAGCAATGAGGCCAAAATACCCAGGTACCTGCTGGTGAGCTTTCACCAAACTCCATTATCTGGGCCCTGCCAGACTAGTTCATTAGCTTCTTTAATTAATATTTAATGTCAGAACCTTCCTGGTCGCATTTACTTAATTTTTTTGGTATAGTTCTTATCTCTGAAACTTAATTTCAAAAGGATTATGAATTTTTAAAACTTCCGTTCTATAGTGTTTGTATTGAGTATCCAAGACATACATAAACATTTTGGGTTTTGCTCTTAATCCAACATCATGTATTTCAGAAATAATATTAGTTTGAGTTTAATGGAGTCCTGAACATTATTACTTAGCCTTTTCCTAATAAGTTATTAAATTCTCCCTTTAACATTGCACTGGCCTAAATATTTTAAACATGAACAAAGGGGAATTTCATACTCTCAGATTCTCCCATGGCCTACGTCTATATCTCACTGACTGATTTACTTCCTTTTTTTCCCTCCATTCCTTCTTTGTTGAGCACCTGTATTGGGCATGTTAGTCTCTGGTGAATAAAATAGATATGGTTCTTGTCTTCTTGTTCAATTCCAAGGCCATGAAGGAGAAGGATAATGAATAGACATAAGGTAGAAGCTCTCTCCTGCTCTTTGTGCCTCAATGAAAGGTCCCTTTCTGAAAACTCTGACGTGTAGAGTTTACTAAAATGCCCTCCTTTGCCTTCTGTTAGGAGAGCACCATTGACGGTGTTATGAGAAACATCGACTCTCTTGAAGATCATTGATGGGGTTTTAGAATATGTAAGAGTGGAAGGTGTCATTTGTATGTCATTAGTTTTGTGTCTTATTTGTAGTCTGGTCTAAAATGGGATTTTACAGAAAAAAAAATGGAAGGTATTGGGAGAGAGGAAAATTTAATCCTTTTTTCAGCAACATTAGTGATTCTTCGCATTTAGTGATTACCCAACCAGCTGAAATGAATGTTAAAACTGAGACAGAGAGTGAAGAGGAGGAAGAAGTTGCATTAGACAACGAAGATGAAGAACAGGAAGCTTCCCAGGAGGAATCTGCAGGGTCTCTTGGAGAAAATCAAGGCAAATACACACGCTCATTGTCTGTTATGGTAGAAAATCCACCAAAAGAAAATGCCGTGAAAGTTTCGGAGTGGAGTAATAAAGGTGAACAGTGCTCCAAAATTGAGTCTCAGGAGTCAGAGCCCAAATTTAACCTGATGCAGATCCTGCAAGATAATGGCAATCTCAGGTATGTACATTTTGTTATTACAATAGTAAAGCTGATAATAGCTAGCTCTTAACTGTCTGCCAGGTACTTTGCTAATGGCTTTACAGCTGCTTTACTTATTTACAACAGTTCCATGAAAATAATGATTGTGATATGATAGCACTCTTAAGGAAAGTGAGCCTTAGAAAAGTTACTTGTCCAAGCTACAGAGCCATAATACATTCCAGCTCTCAGTGCCCCACAAGTATTTGTTGGGTTTTAGTATCAGTCATTAAGAACACAAGGTAACTGAGACAAGGAACTCAAAACAACTCATAGTTTAGTACGGGGACACTTAGAGCACGGGAGCTGTGGCTTCAAAATGGAGAGAGTATTCTTAGGAGTGATTCATCTTACTTGGGAGGGCTAGAGAGACATGAGGGAGAAGGCAATATTTGGACTAGGGTTTGACTAATGAAATCCTTCCAGAGGCTTTTGAGATGACAGTTAAGTCTGGGAGGCTGGTGTAGGAAATATAGGCCCCGAGGCGTGAAAGCAGTCATGTCTCAGTCCCTCAACAAGTACTGATCACCAGCTCTGTGCCAGGAATTGTGCTTGGCTCTATATTGTTACAGTAGATACCAAGACATGCGAATGGAGCTTACTGTCTAGTGGGGAAGACTGACAGTAAACAAAGAAACCAGGAGATTTCAGGCAATAAGAATTGTTATGAAAACAATAAAACAGTGTCATGTTAAAGAGAAAAAATGGGCAGAGGATTTCTTTGGATTATGGTGTTCGGGCATGAAGAAGTAGGTGAGGCAAGCTCTGCATGATGAGAAAGGCATGAATATCTAGGAGCAGAATATTTCAGACAGAACAGTAAGTACAAAAGCCTTGAAACGAGAATGAACTTGGAGTGTTTGAGAAATACAGATTCATGTGGTAGAGTTAACTAGGAGAAAAGGGTGCAGTGGGAAATGAGACTGAAATAAAACGGCTGTCATTTGATCATAAAGGACTTGAAAAGAAGCCTGTACTTTATTTTCCATGTGGATCATTTTTAAGCAGATAAATGATGTGGTTAGATCTTGATTTAGAAAGTAAATTCTGTTTGCACTGTGACAGAGTGGTTGAGAAGAAACTGAAGTCAGAGGTGTGTGTTAGGGACTGTTATAATAGTCCAGAGCCAGGAAGATGAAGGCCTTGATCAGAACAATGGCAATTGTGTTGGGGAGAAGGGGGCAGACATAATGGAATTTGCAAGGTAAGATTGACAGCCCTTCAAAGGACCACAGATTCTGCCCCCAACACAAAGTTCCAGGCTCTTTGAAGAGGACATGGCTACCACAAAACACGCAGTTGATTTCTGGTGAAGAAAGTTGCCACAGGGCACAAACCTGTATCTAGAAGTGACCTGGCAGTATCAGATTTGGGTGGGCGGCAGGGAATGCACTCTCTGCACCCAGGCTGTACCATGGTTAGTGTGATGTAGAAGAGACTGCGTGTATCTCACTTTTTAAAGGGGTCCTCTGAGCTGGTCTGTAGAGATCTTTCAATTTCCACACTGAGTAAAAAAATCACAGGAGACCTGAAAAAAAAAAAATTGACGGTCCTTGGTATCTGATTCAGTGTAAGAATGTTAAAGACTGAATTTTCCTAATTCGGCAACTTGGTGATGCCCTCGGTCAATATAAGAAGCTGGTTTCATGATAACATAATATATTTCATTTGGGACTCAGTGAGGTGGAGGTGGCCTGGGATGAAAATGCCCAGTTGATAGGAGAAAATACAGCTTTGAAAGTCAGGAGTTGGGCAGGATTGTACAGTTGATAAGTAAAAACTTCAGTGTAGATGAGCTTGTTCAGTCCGCGTTAGTTCAGCAAGCTTAGACAAGGAGAAAAGGAAGAAATTGAACCCTGGGGAATCTGATATTAGGAAAGAGACCAGGAAATAGCAGTAAGAGAGGTAGACAAAAAACTGGGAGGGAGTAATGAGTGTGGTAGAAGTTAGAACAGGAGCAACTCATGCTGCAGACTGCCTCAGGCAAATCAAGGTAAGACAAGGGCTAAGAAAAAAGAAGAGGCTCTTTCATTTGTGACTTATGGAGGACTTAGTGCATGGAAGAGTAATTGTGAGTTGAAGAAATGAGCAAGTGATTTTTTTTTTCCAGAGGGGCAATGAAAGGAAGGTGAGACTTCATCAGAGAGAGCAAGAAAGGATTTTTTTTTCTTAAGATAGGGATTCTGGGATTTGTTTGTTTGTTTATTTATTTAAAAGATATATTTATTTATGCATACAAGCTGGGTGCGGGCCAGAGGTGTGGAGTGGTGAGAGGATTCACCAGAGACAGAGTGGGGAGCAGAACAGGCAGATTGACTGAAGTACACTGCTGAGGGGAGCAGCGGGCAAGGCAGGAGAAGTCTGCTGCGCCATGTGGGAATCTCCCTGGCCGGGCATCGAACTCATGCTGCAGTGGCTCTACATAGCTTCATAGTGCTGCGCTTAACCCATTGCGCCACCAGGGAGGCCTGATTCTGGAATTTATTTATAGACTAGGGGAAGGACTTGATGGGAAGTGGATTAGAGATATAGAACTTGATATATTGATAGAGAAGTGTCTTGAAGGAAGGTGGAACTAGGCCACTGTGAGGGTATCTCTTCTAATAACTCAGGGAGCACCAGAAGAGGAATGGCAGTAAAGCGCAAGGAAATTTATTTATGCATGATGGCTTTTACTTCCTAAATTAGAAGTTCGTTCTTACACTGCAAGGATGGTGGGTAACCTTGGGGTTGCGATTTGGAGGGAGAATTAACATTTGGAACAGTATGGTGAGGAATTAGAATAGTGGCATTGGTGAGAGCACAGTGGCCTTTTCCGTGCTTACCACTCGCTTTCCCATCATGTTCAAATTAAGAACTTCTCTATGCCTCAGTTTCCTTATCTGTTAAACCAAGGTATGAGGTTAGACAAGCGTTTTTCAGACTGTTTTCTGGAAAGGAGAACAAGATTCCACTGAATTTAAATAAAGCATTTACAAGTCACTGAACTGTATTCTGAGATCCTTTCCAGCAATAACATTCTACTTAGCTGTTGTAAAAATAAATGATTTCTACATAAATCTTATGGATGTCACTTTCAATGAGTAAACTGTTTGTAATTGTGGGGTGTGTTAATGTAAATCAGTGGTTCTCAGACTGTGTTGTCTGGATCTGCCCATCATTCCGTGGGGGCATCTCACTGGTTACTGGAGCATCTGAGGGAAGTGTACTGCAAGCGAGGATTTGAAACTCAGGGTGCGAGCCCCCTACTTGGATATTTTGAGAATCCACATAAGCTTTTATTTATAAAAAATAGGTTTCTTCAGTATAAATCATTCTAATTTTCATTCTTTCATCTTTTTATTTGTTGCTAATGACAAATCAACCAATATATCCAGTACCTTAGGTACAATCTCAGAATTAATATCCCAAGCAACTTTTTATTTTTTATTTTTATTTTTATTTATTTATGTATACAAGAGTTGGGTGTAGACCAGAGGTATGGGGGTGATGAGAGGATTCACCAGAGACAGAGTTGGGAGCAGAACAGGCAGATCCACTGAAATACACTGCTAAAAAAAAAAGAAATACACTGCTGAGGGGAGCAGCGGGAGAGACAGGAGAGGTCTGCTGCACCATGTGGGAAGCTCCCTGGCCTGGGATCGAACTCCTGCTACAGTGGCTGCAGATAGCTTCATAATGCTATGACTTAACTCCTTGCACCACCAAGCAACTTTTTAATAAGAAATAGAATAGAAATAGAAAACTCAGTACTTATTCATTTGATTTCCAACAAAACAATGATTGAAATCTCACCTTCAGGGCAATAATTCCCTCATCCCAAAGATGTTCATGTTTTAGTATTAAAAGCCTAATAATAAAATTGGATATTTTGCTATATTGGGAGGTGTCTGAGACATGCCTTTTCTAAGCTTATTCTATAGCAAGTGAATTTGTTGACCAAAATTAAAAACCTTTTTCTTTTATTTTAACATGAAAGCAGTTTATTATGGAAGTAAAATGAATGGAAATGGTTGAGAACAAAGTGCTATGTGGTTTCCAGGTGAACAATTGTCCTTATTCAGAAATATTTGAAAATATAAATTATTATTTTTATTATTTTGAAATCATTAAAATCATAGTATGCTCCTATAAGCTATCCCTGTTAGTAACAGAGATGTCACCTTTATATTTCATGTTCTGAAGATCTTAGGTATTAAACTTTCAAAAGTAAATCTCCCTAGCCTAACTCCCATGCCTTCCCGGCCCCCCGACACATAGCTAGACCTAGACCCTCTTAGGATTTCCAGTTTATAATGGACAAGTCTTTCATCCTAACCTTGGAGGCACAAGTGAGTAGAAATTCAGTGATTGCATGTGTGAGGATTGTAAACAAAGTTTGTGTTGGGCCCTAATCTACGCTGATGTAATTTTGGCTAGAGTATCCGAAGGCCGATCAGCTGAAGTAACCCAAATCTCTCCTGAAAGAAGACAGATCTGCTGCATTTAGCAGCTGAAGTGAAAATTATCAGTGTCTTTCTGGTACTTCTGTCTTAATCAGATTTCCCTGTTTTTAACGTAGACCACCAGGCAGAACTCAGCTGGGTTCTTCAGTGATGTCACTGAACTGCTTTTTACTATATGTAAGGATTTCTTTCTCCTGCTGAACATCTGGGCTCGTCCTAGCCCATCACTTCATCTCTGCCAAACTCTGTTGGACTTCACTCATTTCTTCTGGGCTCTAACCATTCCTATCTTGTAGTTGCAAAAAGCATGACCTTAAAATTTGGTCTCAAAAGTTCCTTTGTAGGATTTATCTGTTTCCTGCTTTGGAGACTTGTGCATATAGAAATATTAGTTGCCATAGCAAAAGCCATATATTGTGCAAACTGGTATGTTTTTAAGGGCCTCCAAGGCAGAAAAGCTTCTCTACTGTTAGTACATAGGTTCTTGTGAAGATTCGATATATTTTTTTAAAGATTTATTTATTTATGCATACAAAAACTGGGGTGTAGGTGAGAGGTGTGGGGTGGTGACCAGAGACAGATTGGGGAGCAGAACAGTCAGATAGACTGAAGTACACTACTGAGGGGAGCAGCGGGCGAGGCAGGAGAGGTTTGCTGCGCCATATGGGAATCTCCCTGGCCGGGTATTGAACTACTGCTGCAGTGGCTGGGATAGCTTCATAGGTTGAGACTTAACCCGTTGTACCACCAGGGAGGTCCGATTCAATACTTTTGACTATCTACCGCCCCACCTCCCCACGAAAGTTGTTTAAAAGTTGAAAGAGATTAGGTATAAGAGTAGGAAACCTATTTTCCTATTCTTGTTTGATTTTTTTCCCTATAATAATAGTGAGATAATAAACAGAATTCTGTCTCTGATTTTTTTCATAGAAAAATCTCATGTACTGTACAGAAGAAACCTTTATTCAGTGACTGTATGATGGGCTCCTTTTTTCTTAGCTATTCAATAAAAAGATCCTCAAAGGCCACTTTGAGAATTGCAAGTACACATTTGGTAGGCCGATGATTATGTCTCATAACGGTATGTTGTTTTGATTTCTATAGCAAAGTGCAGGCCCGAATAGCATTCTCTGCCTATCTCCAGCATGTTCAGATTCGCCTGATGAAAGACAGTGGAGGACAGACGTTCAGTGCCAGTTGGGCTGCCAAAGAGGATGAACAGATGGTGAGGCTCTTGTTGGAATGTTTTTACTTTCCCTTTTTCTTTATTTTTCTTTTAGGATAAAGTGCAATATTTTCTTCCAGTTAAAGAATTATTACATAGTATATTTTATAGATTTCTCTTTAATGTGAAGTAATTTTTGATCTGGAACCATGTTTATCACATGTGGCATAACATTCACTCTGAAAATGGAAACTGTTGATTAGATGTCAGGCCCCACACAGAGGATAGAAAATAATACAATTGAGGGGCCTCCCCGGTGGCGTAGCGGTTGAGCACTGTGCTGTGGAGCTGTCGGCCGCGAGTGATGCCAGTTCGACGCCCAGCCGGGGAGAATCCCACATGGTGCGGCAGACCTCTCCTGCCTCGCACACTGCTCTCCTCAGTAATGTATTTCTGATCTGCTTGTTCTGCTCCCCACTCTGTCTCTGGTGAACCCTCTCGCCGCCCCATGCCTCTGGCCTGTACCCTAGCTTGTATACATAAATAAAAATAAAATTCTTTCAAAAAAAAAAAAAGAATACAATTGAGAGCTTTTCTCAGGCAGTTACACATTTGATTAATTCTTGGAGGTAGGCACTATCATCTGCATTTTACGGATGAGGAAACGAGACCCAGAGAAAGGAAGTCATTTACCTGTTGTCCCACAGTTTGTGGTCAAAGTGAAACTTGAACCTAGATGTTGTAGTTTACCTTCTTTGCTCGTGCATTGTTTCCATGCATCATAAGGCATTTCTTTTCTATCTTGAGGGGCGGAGTTTCTCCTCTTTGAAAGTCAACACTTTATCATAAGCCTTCTGAGAATATACCATCCTTCTTTCATTTTAACGTTTTCCCTTCACTAGATGTAACCTTAAAAATTCTTAGATTACTGGCAACAAATGTATGTAGTGATTTCTACTACATATCAGTCATTTGAACATGCCTAGAATTTAATATTCTGGCAAGCTTTTATTTTTGGATCAGATGACAGAGAGCTTTGAGCTCTTTGTTAAGGTCATTGCTTATAGAAGAAGCTACAGCCTTTTCATGGCCTATTTAACCCGAGAGATGGGCCACCAAAAAAAGAGGAACCTTTAAGAATGAGAGAGCTCCTCCTTTGCCCAATTCAGTGATGACCTTACCCTCCTCCACATACAGGAGGCACACAGTATGCCAGACTGCTTATAAAAACATGATGGATGTCCCAGAAAACAACTCATGAATTTAAAGTAGATAATCCAATGCAGAGATAAACCTTAAGTGTTGTGAAAAATACTTCTACCATCAGTGGAAAATGTTGGCTCTTCTTTTTCCAAAGGGAAAATTGAAACTGCCTTTTTGAGAGTCAGTATGTCTACTCCACTGTGAAAAAAATCATGCTTAATATAATAGTTTAAGCCACCCTGTAGTAGAGACAGCAGAGTAGAACTGTGAAATCCAGCCTTCTGGTTTTGAGGCTATTTCTTAACGCTGGCGTAAACTGACAACAAGGACAATGCACCAAAATCCAATTCAAGAAGAAAAAAAAAAGCTCGGGAAAGAGTCTGCTGCAACTTCTGACTTGGAATCCGCACAAGATTTTTATGGGGGACTTTTTACAAGAATATTTAGGGTCATTGCTTAATATGAGCATGCCTTTCTGAGAATATATCTAGAGAGCAAACTCTACTCCGTCACCTGACACTTACAGCAGTGCTCTTGCTTATAAGGAATGTGGATGTTGAATTGCCTTCTCTGGATCAGGTTAGGGTTAGAGATTCTTTATCACATAACTCACAGAACGCACATCAGTAGAGGGTCTACTTCACATCTTATGGCAATTTTATTGTATTGATGGGTATGGGTGAACAGCAAAGGTCATTGGCCTTCAGATCTTTCTTTGAAGCATTTTTGATAGTGTGAAATGATCTAACTGGTGTCCAGATTTCAGTCCTTTGCCCCACCTCAAGTGAGATGTATTTCTTTCTCTTTATAACCCTTCTACTGTCCCCTCCCTGGCAACCCCCAGTTCTAAAAGCTGCCTAAGCCCTGAGAAAGGGGGGAAAAGCTATCACCTTTCAAGCAAAGATATAGTTTTTAAAAATGTGTAGTTTCTACCCTTTACAGATAGATTTCATTCATTCATTTCTCAACCTCTTCCTTCTACCGCTCAGAAGCTTTTGACATAGGACCTTGGAGCCTACCGTGGCTTGGCTTTTGTGATACTCTTTGCTCCTGAGTTTCCTTCCCTTTCTGATGGTTCTGCCCTGCTTTTCTGGTTTTGCTGTTTTCTCCCCCCTCATCTTTCCTTTCTGTATGTATAAAGATATCCATATTCTTTCTTTGTCTTTTCACTTTTGATGATTTTATCTGCTCCTGTGTTTTCAGTCCGCCTATCCTTGAATGCCACTTTCTTAAATAGCTTTCTCTAGTCACCCTATTAGAAGTGATAACTGCACTTTGAATGATTATGGTTGTATTTATATATGAGTTATAGTACTGTCACAGCTACTACTTTATTATGTAGTTATTTGCATTCATTTTTGATTTTCTGAGTGCCAACTTACTGAAGGAAGAGACTGTTTTTCTTAACCCTTCTTATACCTCGCATGTTTGCTCTGGGCCTTCTTTGTTGAAATGTAGAATATACCCTTTCTCACATCTCTGTTGTAGGTAATGCTTTCATAACTTCTCTTCTGTTGCTTACCATAATCCCTACATTTTTCCCCAATGACTCATATATAGGAGCTAGTGGTCCGTTTTCTCAAGCGAGCATCAAGTAACCTCCAGCACTCCCTGAGGATGGTCTTACCAAGTCGACGATTAGCACTTCTGGAACGCAGAAGAATCCTGGCCCACCAATTGGGTGACTTTATCGTTGTGTATAATAAGGTAGGTGGTTTTTCTCTCAACCTTGTGTTTTAGATGGCCACAGAGTGTGAGAAACAGGCTATAAGCTTTGTCTAGCTGGGTGAAAAGGTCTGCCTTCCTTTTTTCTAGCATTCTCTTACGTTTTACTATTTAAGGGAGCAGAAAAATCACACACAGAGGGCTGAAAATCTACTTACTACTTCTGAAGACCCAGTGGCCATAGTTAACTCTCATCAAAAGATTCAAAAGAAATCTATGGCACTAATGAGTCTTGGGCTATTTGAACTTACATTGTCATATTGTATCTTTGATGGCAGTGAATTAACTATTTGAGAGCAGATATGAACTGTGGATTTATTATAGAGACATATTATCTTTCTTGAGAAAGTTCTGTTATGCTTTGTTCTCTAAAATATGTTATGTAACTTAATTTTCCAACCAAGCCCAGAAATACACTATTTAATTAGTATATTTTGTAAGGCATTATAACTAAGAATTTGTGAATGATTTAGGAAAATCATTTTGGGGAAGAGAATGGTTAATTTGTAGAAGGGAAAGTTCAACTGGGAAATTTAGATAGCTTTCCTGAAGATGTATGGAAAGGTTAGTAGAATATTGGCACACCAAATCCATAATTTATTCTAGATCTATTGATATATTAAGTAAAGAATTTATTCGATTTGAATGATATAGGAGTATCTTCCAAGACCTATCTTTCCTCTCCCTAATTATAACGAAATACAGTGTCTCTGTTGTCACACTGTTAAAGCGGCAAGTGTAATGACAGATGTTACTAAACTACTACAAAAACCTCTGTTCTCAATGGGCTATGGGAGTAAAAAAATAAAAATCTACAACTGCTCTGCAGCTTTTACTTGGAAATTCCAAAATATTTCATGAAATAATGGTAGAAAGTAGCATCTGAAATTCCTAGGCGGCAGAAACAAATGGAGGAATTAAATGTCTTTACTATAAAGACAGATTATCCCAAAGGTTCTGACATTAGATGATGAAGTGTGTGTTTATCAGGCGTCAGTTTTATCATGTTGTTTTTCTCTGGTGACTGGGGACTGGGTAGGAAACAGAACAAATGGCTGAAAAGAAATCGAAGAAGAAGCTTGAGGAAGAAGAGGAAGACGGGGTACATCCGGAAAGCTTTCAGGAGTTCATCAGACGAGCAAGGTAAAAGTTTTTAATAAAAGGTAACAGTTTTTAATAAAAACTGGGGTATTCCATCTTCCATACTGTCCCACTGAATTTTCAGCATTCCCTTGTCTCTATCATATGGATGTGAGTGAAGTCACTTTTAGGAGGAGAAAAAGAGTTTCATAATCTTGGCCTCGCCATATCTCAGCCAATTATGTTTCTGTTGTCATGGTTTCAGTTATCAAAACACTGCTCCTGGGTATCTGGGCTCTATTTCTAGACAGCCTTCAAAGTCACACCACTCGAAGAGCTGAGAGAGACCTTGGAAAGTTGAAGCTAGAGGCTTCTAGTGTTTACTGGATCTGAATTTATCCCTGACTAACTGATGCAGTGATGACCAAATTTTGCCTGTGTCGAGTGGGTTGAGGAATTGGCAGTTTCTCAGCACTGTGAGGGTTACGCCTAATTTATATAATATAGAGCAAGTTCTTCATGCTTAGGGGTAGCTGTTAGGGACTGAAAAATCTCAGCAATCAGCTCTTTATCTTGATACAAATCAGCAAAGCCATTTTGTCTATTTTCAAAGAAAGAGGTAACAAAGGCATATAATTTCACATTTTATAAGATTCATACTAGACAGCCTTTTTCTAAAATAGAGTTGTACAAAACTAAATGATAAAGGATAAAACATCTATATAACACCGTTAATTAGGCCATAACCTTCAAAGAAACGGTAGAGGAAAAAACAGTTAGAAAATCAACTTTCTATTGATTTGTGAACTTAGGTGGTGGTTTGTAAATCACCAGCTTAGTCTGATATGTGTTTACTACCTTGTACATACCTAACTAGAGCCTCAGTATCATGTGCTTAGACAAACACAACAAGTAATACCTTGTTTCATAGGATTTCATAATTGTGTAATGTCCCTTTGTTGACATGCTTAGGTCCTGTGCAATATGATTAATAAAGCAGGTAGAGAAACAAAGCAAGAAACATTTTCTCACATCATCATTATAAAAATAGGAAAGAAAATGATAAAAATAGAAATCATATCATTATGAAAATAGTAAAGAAAAAAACTAGATAATATTCATAAAATGGCTCTACTTTTAAAGTTCAAAGATTAATTTCTAGTTCCTTCTAGCGGTCTTCAGAATGCCTAAAATAGAAAAACAGGAAAAAAAAAAACCTTAAAAAAGTGATGTATATTCCCCCTCTCGGTCCTAATTAGCTACTAAAAATGAGTTACTACTAACTAATGATATAGACCTGGAGATAGCATATTCATTATTGAAACATTTAGTATTGATTTTGGATTGTTGGAGTCTGATGTTGATCGTTAGAAGTACATAATAGCATCAGGTTTTCTTTTATTAAGTTTGGGTGGTACATGGATACCTTTGTCAGGGTGGTAAATTCAAAAACCTCCAGGAGTAAGTCAGTGAAACAGTATGGCGTGGAGGATAAGGCAGGAGGGATAAGGCGGCTTATATTTTGACAAACTTTACTTAGTTTTTGCTTTCAGTATTGTGTGAAGGGCCAATAAGACACAATGGCAGGCAGCGGCACTGGACTCTCTGCAAGCTCACCTTTAGGTCTCTGATAGTCGCTTGAGGTACTTACCTCATGGTACTTCACCACTTTGGAGACCTTGGGGTACTCTGAGGTTCCTGGCAACAGCTTCCTAGATTCTTACCACAGTGTGTTCTGAAGATGGGGTATGGGTTCTTTGTAATACAGGGATACTTATTTGAGGGCTCCTTATCTCGCACATGACCAGCCTCCATGAAAAAAATTAAAAGGTCACTGAGAAGCTGTTCCACATGTTACAAAATTTATGAGTAATATGCTTGTTGGAAGAATCCTATAGGCACTCATTCATTCCCTTATTCTCTCCATTTTGTGGATGTTCATAAAGAGCATATAATTTTGATAATTTGAAGTGATCTTAGAGACCATCTAGTTCAGTCTCCCTAATAGTATAGATGGTTAGGGAACTCATCTATGGTTATGCTAGTAGGTCTCCTTATTTCTGGTAATTAAAGTAAGTGGCTCCTATTATATAAAAGTGGGTTGGGCAAACTGTAAATGGCCAGATAGTTAGTATTTCAGGCTATGTGGGCTACATGCAGTCTTTGTAGCATATTTTTAAAAAACATAAAAACCATTCTTAGCTGGGAGCCATACCAAAGACAGACTGCCGGTTGGGTTTGGCCAGCCGCCTGTAGTTTGATGATCACTGATCTAGAACATGACTGTCCAATAGAACTTCCTGTGTTGTAGCTACTGAGAATGTGAAATGAAGCTAGTGTAGCTGAGGAGAAGAATCTGAATTTATTTAATTTTAACTCATTGAAGTTTTAACAGTCACATATTACTGGTGGTTACCGTATTGGACAATGCTGATCTAGAAAATTCACTGTGGAATAAATAATACCGTATTATACTTAATTTTTTACATTGCTACATTTATACTCCTATTTAGCCATCTCTTAATAGGGGGTTTTCAGCTTATGCCTTTCATTTCCCCTTCTTTAACTCTTACTCCATTCCCATAATGAAATCTGGTAGAAAGATTTTCCAGAACAGCTTCCTGTTCTGACCATACTTTCTCTCCTCATTTCAGTGAGGCTGAACTGGAGGAGGTGTTGACTTTTTATACCCAAAAAAACAAGTCTGCAAGTGTATTCCTGGGAACTCACTCAAAAAGTTCAAAAAACAACAGCAGTTACTCTGATAGTGGGGCAAAGGGTGGTAAGTATGCTGGATAATTAATGAAAAATAAGAACAAGTGAAAACTTGAGATATGCAAAGGAAAACTAGGAATAATGTGCTATATAAGCACTATAAACTCCAAGGTGGTGAAATTTTGCAGTGTGGGGGTAGGAGATGAGCAGGCATTACATTTTTGTTGTAAAAGCAGAAGGGGGACATGGTCTGATTTTTTTCACAATAATTAATAGCAGAGGACTTTCCGAGACAAGCTAATAATAGCCACATTCACTGAGCACTCATATTACTATCTGCCAGACATAATCTTATTTTTTACTTCCAAAAAACATATGGAATAGGTACTATTATAAATTTCTTTACAGATGAGAAAATAGAAGCTAAAAGAGGCTGAGTAACTTGCTTAAGGGTACCCTTCACCTTGCGGTGGGATAGTAATTTGAACCTCAGTCTGCCTGACTGAAAGCTTGTGCTCCACAGCTCTGTTTGCCTGCCCCTCCTAATGATTATTGCTCACTCTTGTTAAAAAAATTTTTTTTCTCTAGCTCAACACTATTGGCATTTTGGCTCGGAGAATTCTTTGTCTTGTGGAACTGGTCATATCTAGTAGGATGTCTAACCCTAAGCCCTAAATGCCATTATCTTCCTTCAGTCATTGTGATAACCCAGGATGTTCTTTCGTGATTACAGATGTTCTCACTGCTAGGGATCTCCATGATCTTTGGCTCTGGAATTGATACAGAATGGATGGTCCAGTTCATGTCATATGATTAAAAAATAGTAGTGATTTTGTTATAAATACAGCTCTGTGCTTTAAATGTAACAGTCATTTAAAATCTAAACGAAGACTATGACATAGTTAATCAATATACTAATTTTGCCAGTGTGCTAAGGACTAGATTCAAAGGTGGAGACTTCTTTCCGGTTCTTAAGGCTTTCATAGCCTACTGTGACAGTTGCCAAGAAAATTGATCATTTAAATTCCAGGATGAGTTTTCCCCAAAAGTGCTAATGTTTTAAAAACTGATTAGGTTTAGAGATTAGTCCACAAAAGCCTACTTAGCTCACTGTGTAATTTAATTATTGTATTACTAGAATTCCTTCTAAGTCCAGCCCTCTTCTTTGAACTTTCCTTAGTTACCTAGGTTCTGAGTAAAGCTAGTTTATTTGCCTGTTTATTCATTCCTTCTACATATATTTGCTGAGCACCTGTTATGTGTCAGACATTTTGATAGTTGCTATGGAAGCAATGACTAGGACTCTCAAATAATTGATTTCATAACATTTATTGCCTAGTTGTTCAATTTGGGTGGGTCAATACAGGAAGAAAGTTAGTGCGAGCTCTGAGCAGCTCCTGTGACATTGGGGGAAAAGGAGTTCTTATAATGAGGTGGGGTAGGCAAAAATGTGCTGACTGAGGGAGGTGAGGGCTTTTGTCTCATTCAGGTCACTTCTCTTTTGGCAGTAATGAGAAGCCCTAACAGCATTATACTGGCAGCAGCACCTATTTATACAAATGGGCCCTTTAAAATTCTAGGGTTCATCTGCTAGGGACTGCCTTCAGTAAGCTCTGTCAAGAATGGCTAGAGAAGCCATGGCTTGTCTAGCCTTCCTGGGCTCTAGGAAACAGCATTATAGCATTTGATAGTGTCTGGACTCATTTCAAACATGAGCTAACAAATGTGTGACAAAATTACCACTGCTGGTGGAGAGAATTCACATGTCCTTGTTCTTTCATTCTGAAAGATGATCTGAGTGACCTTTCTAAGTTTTTGAGACAGGTTTTGGAAATTAACTTTAGCTGTTCTCTTTCAAAATTGTGTGATAGAAAAGTAATTTATTAGATTAGAGCTTCCTTTTGTTTGAGAGATTTTGTTTTGAATGTGCTGTTCAACCTATCTCAAGTAAATTCACTCAATTTATTAAACTAAAACTGAGAACTTTAAAATACAGAGCTATTATAGTGTCCAGGTGCCAGGTATTGGGCTACTCTATCTTTCTCCCGGTAGTTGCCCTGCTCAGTACATATGTGACTTCTTTGCTCTTTGGGAAAGAAAGCACCAATGAGCTTAGTCTCTCAATTCCGCTAGTCTGAGTTCTTGGCAGAGGGATCTGACTGCCCTTACTTTTATCTCTAGGCATGTTCTAGCTTGTCGACAGTCCATGACTATCCAATGACTGCTCTGGGCTTAAATATCTTTCAACCTGGGTGTGTTTACTGGGGCAGGAGCTGGGGGTAATTGAGAATCATTTGGTTGGTGGCCCACTAAACCTGCCTGTGGGGGTGGCCACCCTTGGAAAAGTGTGATGAGATATGCAGTGGTTCTTAGCATTGATTACAAGTGGTGTCATATTTTGGAAATGAAATGTACCCTAGCATTTGATTAGTAGAAGAGCCTAAGTTCAGTTTTATTTCTTATTTCAGATCATCCTGAGACAATGGAAGAGGTGAAAATAAAGCAGCCTAGGCAACAGCAGGCAACAGAAATTCACTCTGATAAATTATCTCGTGAGTGACTTCAATCCTGGATAGATTTGCTGCTCTCTGATAAACCTCTGAAAGGAAAAAGGATGTCATCAAATATTAAATGATTCTTTAGCATGAGACATTACCCCAGTGAAGTTCCTTTTCTTTGTTCTTCCTTCTCCCTTAGAATTTTCTTCTTACTTACTGGTATCATGTTTTCCTTTCAAGGAATTTTTCACTTTCTTAGTGTTTAGAGGTTCTGAGCATTTTCTTTTTTCCTAGAAGGGTGAAAAGCTGTCACTACTAGAAACTTTGTCCTGATGCCCTTATGTTTGTTAAATACCTGCTCTTATTGGTAGAGGTAGTCCCAACTCCAGCTTTTAGAAAGGACTAAAAATAAGCTATTTGTGTTGCCAGGTTTTCTCAGCTGTCAAAATTCATTAAATTCATGATGAGTACTCATTAAAGTCTCTATTTCTCATGATTTGTGTTTCATGATAAAATTATTTGATGTTTAAAAAATGTTTACCTCTTGTTTTATAGATTGTCAGTTTTTCCTAAAATGATGTTTTTTTGTTTTGTTTGTTTTTGTTTTAATAGGATTTACCACTTCAGCAGGAAAAGAGGCTAAATTAGTCTATACAAATTCTTCCTCTGCTTCTTTCTCTGGTCCTGCTGCTACATTTCTTCAGAAAGTCCCCAACACCCATTTGTCATCTATTATTTCAGCTTCTGACCTCTCTCCAGGGCCTGGCCACCATTCTTCTTTATCTCAGATTCCTCCAGCTATTCCCAGCATGCCTCACCAGCCAATAGTTTTACTGAACACAGTCCCTGACAGTGCTTCTCCCTCCACACATCTTGGGACACAGAACGTACCAAGCCCCGCTGGCCTGCCACGCTGTCGATCAGGCAGTTACACCATTGGTCCCTTTTCCTCTTTCCAAAGTGCTGTACACATCTATAGCCAGAAACTGTCTCGTCCCTCTTCAGCAAAGGCAGGTGAGTGAGAAAATGAAAGGCAGCCCTCAATGTCAGCTCCTCTCTAGCCCCTATACAAAAAAAAAAAAAGTCATCTCTTCCCTTTGCCTTTTGTTTTGAAAGGTAAAGGGACACATGCTACATTGTTCTGATATCACTACGGAAGAGTCTTGCATTTGGCCTAGTAGCATTCATGCATTACTGCAGAATGAAAGAGGATTTCTATTAGGTAGTGGGGATAAAGAGATTAATAAAACAAAGCTTCTATTTACTAGGAGCTTACAGACTAGGAGACTTCCCTATGAGTCTGCTAGATGCATTCTTTCTGATTTGAATAGTTATTCCTGACATAGACAAATTAGTATTTTTTTATTTTTCAATGTTAAGTCAAGCATGACCTGAATAAATAACCAAAGATTTCTTAAAATAGGGTGTCTAATTTTAAATGAAGTAGACCCATATCATCAATCAAGGTTTTTTCCCCCCCGTTTTTAAATAATAGCTTTTTTGAGATATAATTCACATACCATAATATCACCACTTTAAAGTATATCATTCATTGGTTTTTAGGTTGGTCACAGAGTTTTGCAACCAATACCACTATCTTATTTGAGAAAATTTTCATTATTACTAGAGAAACCCATGCCTATTAGTAGTCACAATCCATTTCCTCCTCTCACCAGCCTCTGGCAACCACTAAACTACTTTCTGTCTCTATAGATTTGCCTATTCTGAACATTTCATTAAGTGGACTCATAAAATTGATGGTCTTTTGAATGACTTCTTTTACTTACCATAATGTTTTCAAGATTTATCCATGTTGTAGCATGCATAGGTACTTCATTCCTTCTTAGAGCTAAATAATACTCCATTGGATAGATATACCACATTTTCCTTATCCATTTATTAGTTGGTGGCCATTTGTGGTTGATTTCACTTTTTGACTATTATGAATAATGTTGCTGTGAACATCTGTGTACAGTTTTTGTGTGGACCTTCTTTCATTTCTCTTGGGTTTGTACCTAGGAGTGGCATTGCTGAGTCATATGGTAGCTTTATGGTTCCTTTTTTTGAGGAACTTCCAAACTTTTCTATAGTAACTATACCATCTTCCCATGAGCAATGTATGAAATTCAAGTTTCTCCACGTCCTTGTCAACACTTAGTGTCTTTTTGATTTTACCCATTCTAGTGGGCTCACAGAAGTATCTCCTTTTATAGTTATACTTTGCCTTTCCAATAATGACTAATGATATTGGATATCTTTTCACCTGCTTTTTGACCTTTCTCGGTAAAATCTATTATACCTTCCTTTGTAAAATGTCTTTTCAAATTCTGTGTGCATTTTTAAACTGTGATATTTGTCTTTTTGTTGTGGAATTGTAAATGCTCTTTATATTTTCTGGATACAAGTCCCTCATCAGATGCATAACTTTGAAATGTTTTCTTCCATTCTGCTGATTGTGTTTCCATTTTCGTGAAGCACAGATGCTTTTAATTGTGACAAAGTTTAATTTAGCTTTTCTTTCACTGCTTAGGTTTTGTTATCATATCTGAAAAACAATTGTCTAACTCAAGATTGCAAGTTTTATATATATTTTTTTTTCTAAAAAATTTATGGTTTAGGCTCTTACGTTTTGAGATGCTATGGTTATGGAACCATAAATTTATCACATATCTCAGCAATTCCAATCCTAGGTACATACCCAAAATCATTTATCCATTTTTAGTTTATATTTGTGTAAAGTGTAGCGTAAGGATCTAACTTTGCTCTTTTGCATGTGGCTATTCAGTTATTCCAGCACCATTTGTTGAAAGAGTATTATTTCCCTGTTGAATTGTCTTGGCACTCTTGCAAAAAAACATTTAATCACAAATGAAAGGTTTTATTTCTGGAGCCTCGGTTTTGTTCCACTGATCTACATGTCTGTCCGCTTGCCAGTACCATGTTGTCTTGATTACTGTACAAGGGTGATTCTTCCAACTTTGTTCTTCTTTTTCATATTGCTTAGGCTGTTCTAAATCCTTTGCATTTTCATGTGGATTTTAGGTTCAACTCACTAATTTTTACAATAATAGGTAGATGGAATTTTCATAGGGATTGTGTTGAATTTGTAAATTAGTTTGAAGGACATCTTATCATTGGCCAAATTTTTAAACACCTTAATAATTTACATATTAAGGTGAGTTACAGCTAAAGTAATTTTGTTGTTGTTCATTAAGATTAATGAATTATAGGATTGGTTATTCCCCATGTGTATGATGAACATTCTTTTTTATGAAGCCTTCATAGTAAGCATAAACATACTAATAAATGCTTGTGACAGTTTGGCAGTGGAAAGAATATGTATGATAAGGATTTATTTTTATTTTCGAGAACATTTGGAGATAGTTATTGCTCCTTTTGTTGTCAGATATTGCTAGGATTCAGTAAACTTGATATTTGTTGACTGAAACATCTCTGTCATCATACTAAGTGTTTCAGGTCTTTTTCCCTAAGTGGGTGAAAGCTTTTCTCTTTTTAGCAGGTTCATGCCATCCAAACAAGCCACATTCAGGAGTAGCCAAAACACAAAAGGAGGGAGAAGATGGCCCTTTGTACAACAGACGGTACAACCCAACTATGGTTACAGCTGAACTTCAGCGGCTAGCTGAGAAGCAAGCAGCAAGGCAGTATTCTCCAGCCACTCACATCAGTCTCCTCACCCAGCAGGTATGGACAAAGAAATCTGTGGACCTGAGATAGAATTAAAGACAGGATACCCCTTCTTTTCCTCTCTTTCATAATTCCCGTATACTGCTGCCTGTTAAATGAATATCGGTGGTTTCTAGCTAAATGAAAATATTCCTCTTCAACTTTAAAGACAGTGAGTTTCTATTACAGGTATTACAGAGTTGAGTCTGTTGTTGGCTCTTAACGTACTTATTTCATAGATACGCAGGCTTAAATGTTCACCCACAAATATACTTTTGAAGGATCTTTAAAAATAACTTCTTTCTTTAGTGAAGTTTTCCAGTGAGTTCTACTCTTTAAATCAGAATTCTATAATATTGTCTTTTGCTCTTTTTTTGTTTTTGTTTTGCTGTACTGTCTTTAATTTCATGATCTCAGGATGTTTTATAGGTACTGGTTAATGAAGTATTTCAATACACCCTTATCTAATACATCCTTGATGTATTGATGAGGAAAACTGAGGCTGAAAGAAGTGATATGGTCAAGGTCATCCAGCAGCCTAACTGGCTGGACATAGATTCCAGGATTTTGACTTTAATTCATTCTGTCTATCATCTAACTATTCTCTGTCTATCTAAAATAATAAACATACAACACAAAAAATGTTTGATGCAACTTTCAAGAACTTTGGGATTCTTTTTGCCTTCCTTGCTGACTATCCCCAGGGTATCTAGCTGGAAGTAGAAGCTATTGTCTTCTTCTTTCACTTAATGCAAAATGGTCTCCAAAAGGATTATTATAATTTAACTTTATGGTTATATTTTGCTATGTGTTCATTAATTGTTGGCAATTCTTTAATGATAGTCTGGGAGAAAAGTGAAGCTGACGTTTACTTCAAGCACACATTAAAAGTAGGCAACACACTGCTCCCTGGTGGTGCCCTACTTCTCTGTATGAAAGTTAGGACCAAACTAAAGGTCAGCCTTACCTTAACTCCAGCTTCATCCCGCTCTGTAAGCTTGTCATTTGTTTGCTTTTTCAAATCCCTAATTGTTAGAAGGAAGTAACTGAGGAGGCTTAATGTGAAATAGGAAGCTAAGAATCTTACAGGGCTAGTGTTGAGACTTAAAGGGACTTGGGTAGTTAGAATTTAGTAATAGAATGATGAGAAGAGGGAATGAATACTATGACTATGGTAAAACAGGGAGGAATTCTGAATTGTGAAGTGGCTCTGAGGAAGGGCGAGGACCAGTGATCTGCTATACTTTTTTCATTGGGTCGTTGACTAGAGTATATATTTCTAGCTTAAATGAGCAGCTCGAAGCATCAAGACATTAAGAAATTTTCTTTGCAATCATTGTAAAAAATAGCTAATAATAGTGTTGACATATTTTCAAAATGACCCAATCCTGTGGGAATCCAAGGTAATTATATCCTAATTGGGAAGTCAACTTTTTCATCAGTGCTGGTGAATTAAAAGTCCATCAGACTCCTACTCATAGGAATCTGAACTTGCCATTAGATGTCAGTCTAAACTCTCAAAGTCTTGGTACAATAAGCAGGGTGGAGTAGTGGAAAGAACTAGGTTAGCCATCTAAGACCTCCCTTCCTCTGCCTTTGACCAGCTGTGTGATCTTGGGCAATTCACTCAACCACTCTTAACCTGAAAGTCTTTACTTATAGAGGGGGAAAAATACAACAGGATCATGAGGCTAAAATGCAAAAACCTCTTTGTAATGTCTAAATGCCATTTACATGGAAAATATTATTATTTTAACCACAAAAGTATTCCAATAATAAATGCTTTCTAATTTGATTTGGAAAAGAAAGCTTTTTGGAGGCAAATGATGCAGTGTCTGTGGTTTTGTGGTAAGAGGTGGGCATTAGAGCAGAAAGTGGTGGAGTTCTACTCCTCTCTGTGGACTTAGGCCAAGAGAGCTTGAGCTTAGCTTCATCAGAAACAACTCTGTGCCCAGTAATCTCTCTACATGCTTTCGATTTTTTCTTACCTGTGATATTCTCTTATTTGCAATTCCTGTTTGGTGTTGTGATTTCTTTTTTCATACACCCAGAAGTCTTAATGAATATTTTCTTTCCCCCTGCTCCTCTTTTGATAATTCTGGATTTATTTTTTCATCCTATTCTGTTGTATTCTAATTGGTTCTTTTTGTTTTAAATCTTTGTTAACTTATTTTCTTCTACTTTTACCTAACTTTATTTTGTTGTTTCCCTCAGTTTCTGAGTTGGGTACTTTTTATTTTCACTCATTTTTGCTTTTTATATTTAAAACTATGAATTTTCTCTGAGCATTGCTTTAATTATTTCCCATAAACACTTATATATCTTTACCTTGTTTTTCTGGGAAACTATATAAGGAAAACTGAATTTAAATTTTTTGTGGTTTTTTGGAAGATGCATAAACAAGCTGAAATCCTTGAGTATTTCTGAAAAAGCATTTTATTTTATTTGTAATTTCAGCTTCTTACCCATTAAACTCTTTAGTGGCATTCCCCAAAAACTTTCTATTCACATGTGTTTTTTAAAATTTATTCATCCAGAAATTTTTAAAAAGAGCTTATAAAGCTCTTCAAGAGTGTTGGGCTTTGTCTCTATGTCATGAGCATGATACAAGACATAGTCCTCAGTTTGCAACGACTCACATTCCGGTGAGGGTGACAGGCACATAAACACATGAGGGTAATGGTGGGAAAACGTGTGGCGGAGCTGTTTCTAAGGAGCGCCAGAAGCACCAAAAGGCTACCTATTCCAGCCTGGGAGTAGGAGTGGGGAAAAGGCCAAGGCATCCTTCTTAGAAGAGATTACCCCTAAACTGAATCTTACAGGTAGTCAGGTGGGTGGCTGAGGGGCCAGGCAGGCTCTCTGATACAAGCTAGCATGGGGAATACCACACTGGTCGGTGGAGGTGGAGGACAGGAAGCCGGAAGGGAGCAACTCAGATGGAAGCCGGACAAGAAGACGGGCTGATTCAGGAGACCTTAGAACACCCCGTGAAAGAACTCGCCCTTCATGTCACACATGAAGGGAGCCAGAGACACAGCTGGGCTCTGCCCTTCAGCTGGATCTCTCAGGTATTTGATGGGAGAATGGATTGGAGGATAAGGCACTGTCACCCCTTTTTCTTCTTCGCTTACTGGGAAGATGCTGAGGACTAGTGAACTAGCCTAAAGTAAAGAGCAAGTACTCTGACAACCCCAAAACTTGATGATAAAACTTAGTTTTATCCAGAATTAGCTTCTAATGTATTAGGGGACTCTTATGGATGTGCATGGCTAAAAATAGAATGTCATTCACCTGGAAATTACTTGTATTGTAGCTACCGTGATTTAATTTTATGGTTTATAGCCCAGACTGCACAAGACTATCACACTGAAGTGGCCACACTGGTCACTTCAGAAATGTCTGTGCCAGCACCTGTATGCTTGAAATACGAGTTCTGAACATAGCCAACAAATACCTCACAGAGCTGAGCAGAGAGCAGGTCAGTTTTAATTCTTTCCCTGGGTATGTGGGAGGCTGGTTATCTCTTGAGGATGAAATCCTTTGGAAATCAGTGTGTCCATCCCTGAAAGCAGGGTTTTCTAGAAGCATTTTTCACCTGGGTGGGGTGGGGTCCTCAGGAGCCCCGTGGTAGCTGATGGGCTGCTGGAGCAGGGCTTCGGTGTGAGGTCTCACTCTCTCTGCTTCACAGGGTGATGGAGAGGTGTGCTTTACAGCTGCTGCACTCTGCACGGTCGCAGCCCTTTGTGGGTTTTGAAACTGTTAATGAGCAGAAGAATGTGGTGAATTTGCCCAGTTTTGTGGTGAGGAGTGGGAGGCAGGGAATCAGAGAGAGCACTGGCCTGTCTCTGTGGGCAAGTGTGAGATTTCAGGGCTCAGCTATCATTAGGAGCAGTTCTTCCAGCCTGGGAGTTTAATCAAAGGGATAACAGCAGACCACCCAGGCGAGGGATCCAGCCTGAACGAATATGCTGTGTCAGTCTGTGTTTCCCAGCCAGCCAGTGCCCAGGATGTGGCCAGGCCTCCTGGAAATGTGCTGACAGATACATACGAAGGAGGAGACACAGCTTCTCACATTTTTCATTTAGATGGAGAGTGGGAAAGAAAACCATTCAATTTCTTTCATTTTCTGCTCCTCACTCTGATAACCTCCTGCCTGGTCCTGGAGAAGGATAAACATGTAGGGATAGAATGTTCACTGCACAGCCGTTACTTATGTGCTCTCATTCATATACCAAGGAATTCACTATCACTTTTCTGCTTCAGAAGCTACCATTGTAGTCGTGCTAATTTCCTTAAGTCCTTAGTAGACCTTGAGTAAATCTTAAAATAAAAAATTCCAATATGAAGGTGAAATTGGCAGAAAGAGAACTAAATTTTTGACATGGTTACATGTCCCTCAGATTGAGACGGAGGGCACCCAGTGTATGCTGGGCACTTGGCACTGGACACTTCCTTCCTGCTTCCGCAGAATATCTGGACCCGTTTGTAGCTTTTGTGCTCTGCTGATATGGTGGTTTTCTAGGTCCAGCTGCTTTGGTCTTCTATTATTTCTTGGTAGAAAGAGTAGCATTTCTTTGTAATATGTGCATACTCTTCCCCATTTCTAGATAGAAACGGGTAAGTGGAAAAAGCAGAATTTCTTCAGTCCGTGAGACCTTAGACAGGTTTCTTAACTCCCCTTGCCTTGGTTTCCTTCTTTGTGAAATGGGGTCATTTTAGTATCAGACTAATTCTCCCAAGTCTCTCTCTTCTCTGCTCTAGAATCTGGAGCCAAGTGATCTAAAGTTCTAGCTCTTCTGTCTTTCAAAACTTTAAACCCCTAGTTTTCCTTCGTTCTTGACCTACTGCATGGTCTCTTGTTCCAAAAGAAAAATAGCCTTTCTTTTGTCTTGCCACCCCCTCAAGCTCTTGTCTTCCCTGTACTACCAAACTTCTTGTAAAATAAAATACACCTACTGCCCCCAGCCACCTCCCCCCCCCCCACCTCTGTACCTACTTTTGCAGTCTGGCCTTGGAACTGCTAACTTCAGGCACTTCTTTTTAATTGTCCCCTCTTACCACATATGGCATTATTGTTAACCAACTCCTACCTGAAAACTTCCCTTAGCTTCTCTAACCCTTCAAGAATTCCTCTGAGAGCTCGTTTCTTCTTCTTTCCCTGAAAACTGGATTCCATTTCAACATTTTTTTAAAAAGTCACCGACATATAAATACAAATATATAAAACTGACAACGGTCTCTTACTGAAGAAGGGAGGTCAGCAATGCTGGGGCATCTGCTTCTCCCTGCTCTCACAGGTGCCTTGCAATGTACCTCTCAATTCCAGGGTGCAGTAGAATCTTTTCCTCTCTGTGGTTTTCCCTTGGGTAAGTCTTCTCTTCTTACCACTTCATCTGGTAGTTATGTAGGTATCTCTGAAATAGACATCTTTAGTTTGAACCTCTTTGCTGAGTGGCAGGTCCAAATTTCCATCTGCCTGCTAGTCATTTCCACCTAACTGTATTACTAACATCCAAAATACTCAACATATCTTAAACACATTTTGAAAATATTTTTAAAATATTCAACCAATCTAAAGGCTGTTTGTTCTATTCCCTGCAGTTCTCCTCGGGATTTCGGTGTGGAGCCCTTCCTTTATCATTGCCTGTCTTTGCTTCCTCATTCTTTCCCATGTCCAGGCAGTTGCCAAGTCTTCTTGTTCTGACTCTATGATGTCTCAGATATGTAACCTCTCTCTTTCAAATCTCCTGTCCTGCTTCAGGCCTTAATTATCTCTCAAGTGGACGGCTACAATTACCTCCTAAGTGGCCTCTCAGCCACTCTCCTCCTGTTCCACCCTAGTCTTTTCTCTAAAGAAGCTTTCTAAATCACAGATCTGATAATAATACTCCTCTGCACAAGAATCTCGAGGGGGCTTCCTATTGTCTACAATGTGAAACCCACACTATTAAATGTTATTCAAAGCCTTTATTTAGAATCTGGCTTCAGGCTACTTCTCCAACCCGTCTCCCTCCCAACACACAGGTTTTTATGCAGCTCAACCAGAATTTCTGTTAGTCTCCTTGCCATAGTTTATGCTCTCTTCTGCTGGGAATGTTCCCCAATCACCACATCCAGTCTTATGCATTGCCTAGGTCCGACATAGATGTCACTTCACTCACGTATGCGCTGTCTCACTTGTCACGTTGCGTATGCCCACAGAGTGATCTCCTGTAGTGACAGCAGTGAGCTCGTTGGGGACCTGACTTGTGGGCAGCACTCAGTGTGCTAATTCTCCTGGACTGTGAGGAACTTGCTTTAGGATGGGGACCATGTCCATTTTACAACAGTTTTTTCTAGCCCACTAAATAGTAGCACTTAAAACATGTTTTTTGAATAAACAAATGAATAAAGAACTCCCTGCTTTCCCAGCCAGATGTCATCTTTCCATTCTCCATGTGATCTGCCACAAATCTATTTTGTTATTTTGCATCTCTCCCTCTCTGTTGGGTGATAGACTCGGTGACGGCTGTTCTTTCTAATCCATCCCCTTGCACAGGAGCTTGCACTTGGTAGCCACTTAGCACACACCTGCTAAATTGAAAAGAACTTCTCTTCTGTGTTATGTTGGCTTTTATATTTTTAACAACTATTGTTCTTCTACCTTTTTTCATTAACAGTACCATACCTTTTATAATAAAACAGCTGACATTTATTAATTGGATGTCTACTTTGTACTAGACACTGTGTTAAGCACTGCATTATCTCTATGAGGTAGAGACTTCTTTCTTTTATAGAGGAAGAAAATAAAAGCCAAGAGATAAGTGACTTTGCTAGGGTGACACAATGGCTAGTGACTAAACCAACTCAAACTCAGCTCTGCCTCCCTCTGTGCTCTTTCCTGTGGTGTTTTCTGTCATTTTCTATTTGTATCAGGACCCTTACTGCTTATCACATGAAAATGACTAAATGCTGTGAGCCTGGTGCTCCTGGAGCATTGCTGTAGACCCATAGCCAAACCAGTGCTTGAACCTGCAGAGAGAACTGGGGCATTGAAATCCCTCTCTCTTTTCAGGTTAGAAATGCTCCCCACTCCCTGAAGTAGGTTGAGAAACATGTGACTCTGCTTAGGTTACCAGTTATTTGTTGAGTGAACTCTTCATCAAATCATTTTGAGGAGAAACATTATTTTATGGCAAAGTCAACTTGTCCTTTGAGCAGACAAATTTCAGCTTTGTCATCCCCAGGGATGGAAATATGAGTGGGTCCTTTTATCACGGTAGCAGCAGCCCTGTTGACTTACGAAAACTGTATGTACAAATTGGAAGCACTCCAAAGGAATTTGGCCATTTAGTAAGGCTTTCCAGGAGTGCCTTTGGCAAGTCTTGACCTGGAACTCTTTCTGGATTTGGGGACATTTAGTGTCTCTATGTATATGTATGTGTACTATGTTATGTAAATGACAAAGTTCGATAGGGAAGGTGAGACAAAATAATTTAGATTAATGTATCAGAACTTCAGATATCCCCCTCTTTTCTAAACCTGGTTAAAATTTTGTTAATGTTATAAGCCTTACAGGGCTTCCCTGGTGGCCGATGGATTAAGTCTCAGCTCTATCACCGCTAGAGCCTGAGTTCCATTCCTGACCAGGGAGCTGACCCACAGGGCGCAGCAGATCTCTCCCGTCTCGCCCACTGTTCCCCTCAGCAGTATACTTCAGTAGATCTACCTGTTCTGCTCCCCACTCTGTCTCTAGTGAATCCTCACTCCCCCCAACTCTGGCCTACACCCCAGATCTTCTGCACACACACAAAAAATGTTTCTGATTAACATTAGAAACCCTTTTCTTCTAGTGATTGGAGTGTAAATTCCATGAAATTTATTTGGCCAGCATGCAGCACTCGAAACTACCTTAAAACATATTGATTGTTGTGGCTTAAAACATTGGTAGTTATGATTAATGATTTAATAAGTGCTCATAAAGTGACCTTGAAGTGTATAAAATTGAATTGTTTGAATATGTTCTCTACTCTTTCTGTAGTAAGTACAGATATGACGCTTTGGGTGAAACAGATCCTGGTCCATTGGTGTTTCCCTTTCAAGGACGGCCTTTTGTTCTGGTAACATGTGCTAAAACAAGTCAGGAAGGACTAGCGGCAGCATTTCCCTGTTCCAGATCATCCAGAGCCCTGTGGTTGTGGGAATGAAAGTTCCCTTGGCATGGTCAATTGATCCAGCCTTGTATTTGAACGTTATTTTCCCAGGATTTACAAAGATGTTAATTCCAAGGACAGTATGAGTGAAGATTTATCTCCATGTTGGTCTAAATGATTCTTAACTTTTTTGGGAGTCAGTGATCTCTTTGAGAAGTAGATGAGTGCTATATTCTTTTTTTCTGGAGGAAAAAATAAAGTGCACTCAACTTAGAAAACTGCATTTATTTCAAAGTCTTCATAGACAAAGCTCTTTCTTGCCCCCCACCCCCCACCCCCAACCCCAGCTAGGCTTCCTCTCAGTTCCCTGGGACTCAGGGTCTCCAAGTTAAGGACCTCTGAAAATATGTAAGTGGCATATAGTCTTATCAATTATTTGGGGAAAATTGATTGCTCCAAATTTGTTATCTTTGCTTCATACGTTCTTCATATATCCAGTGTATCCTCCACTGGACTGTGATCTCCATGAAGGCAAAGGATTTTTTATTTTATTATTGTATCTTCTGTTGCTCAAAAGAATAAGTAGGAGTGTCTGATAAATATTTGTTGAATCAGTAAAATAATCTTGTGAAATCTCAAGTCTAGACCTCATCAGACAAAATTATTTAAGTGTTCATGGCCCACTGAGGAGAGAATTGAGCTATGCCAGTCTTGTAAGTTGTGTTAGGAATGTTGTGTCATGGATTTGCTCCCAAGTTAACTATTGTTTAGATTTTTAGTGTTGAATTTTCAACTCCATTTTGATAAATAAGACACATGAGATTTACAAACAACCTCATTAAGTGAATCACAAATGGGGTAGTACCCCTTGGCAGTTTTCATTGCCAAGAAGAAACAAATATAGCATACATATTGGGCAGATAAAGAACACAATCTGTGTATCAAAGCTAATGTTTCACCCATTTGACAACATTGCCCAAGGCTTCAAGACCAGACAAATCATCTCCAAAACTACACAGGGAACTAGCAAGAGCCACACTTATCTCTCACTCTACTCACTGATTGTCTTATTGCCCCTAATTCCAAAGCAGTACCTCTCTTGTGGTCTTTGCAGAAAGTTAATTTGGAACCTTTAATTCCCTTGCTAGCCTTCCAGGGACGTTAGTCACATAGCAGCTAACTAGAGACATGGTGTGTGCGTGCATAACCTCAAGCGCTTGAGAATACATGAGACACACTCCTTTCACTATATGAATGCATTTGTGCCTACTAGGCTAAGCTCTGGGGACATAACAGTGTGTAAAATACATACTCTAAGGAGCATGAAATCTGTGGGTGACGCAGGCAAATAGGCCTGCAGTTACTATACAGCACACACGTGGCATAAAGCTCTTCCAATTCCACCACAGCCTCTTGATGTAATTCAATGGCAAGGATCCTTTATAGTTGAGGGAGATCTCTCTCAAAACCAACCAACCTCTCCTCTCTCCTTTCCTCTTTCCCTTCTTCCCTCTTTTCCTTCCTTCATTTTTGGAAGTAACACTATAACAGTAGAAATTTCAGGTGTGCCGTCATTGACAATCAGCTTGTATCTATACCACATTAAATTCACTGCTGAAAGTTCAAATCTGCCTTTCACCATATCATTGTCTCCCTTTTCCTGGTCTACCCATTCCCTTTTCCCTTTCCCTTCTGGCAATCATTAATTGTTCTTACAGTCCAGAAGTTTATTTTTGTCTTATCTAGTTCATCTGTTTTCTCTGTACATCATATATGAATGAAGTCAGATTCATCCGTAGTGTGTGTATCCCACATCTTCACTATCCTTTTGTCAGTTGATGGTTGTTTCCAGCTCTTGCCTATGAAAATTAGGGCTACAATAAACATGGGACTGCATACCGTTCTTTGATTGGCATTTTTTGAACAAATATCTGGAAGTGGAATCATTTGGAATTTCTATTTTTAATTTTTTGAGGAATCTCCATACTGCTTTCTGTAATAGCTGTACCAATTTACATTCCCACCAACAGTGCATTAGGGTTCCCTTCTCTCCATCCTCTCCTATACTTGTTATTTTTTGTCTTTTGGAAAATAGCCATTCTCACAGGTATGAAGTGATAGCTCAATGTTGCTTTGATTTGTTTTTCTTTTCAATATAGTATTAGAAGGCCTAGCAAGAGCAATTAGATAAGAAAAGGGTCTCCTAATTGGAAAGGAAAAAGTAAAACTTTCTCTTTGAAGATAACATAATATACATAGAAAATCCCAAATAGTACAGTAAAAAGACATTACATTTAATAAATGAATACAATAAAGTGGCAGGCTACATAGTTAATACACAAATATCTGTTGTGTTTCTATACACAAATAATAAACTAGCAGTAAAGAGAAATCGGGGGAAAAAATCCCATTTACAATTTCATCAAAAAGAATTAAACACCTTGGAATAAAGTTAATCTTAGCTATGAAAGACCTGTATACCAAAAGCTTTAAGATATTATTGAAGAAAAATAGAAGAGATGGAAAGATATTCTTTGCTCATGGATTGGAAGAATTTCTTTTTTTCCCCAAGCAACAGTGATAAAACTTAGTACTGTGTTAAGGAAGATAAGAGTCAAATAAAAATCAGCGAGCCACAGAGGAAGATTTTTTTCCATTCCATAAGCAGCTAGACGATACCTCAGTGTGGGATCCTGTGGGCTGCTGCTGAAGAGTGTTTTGTCCTTAAAGAATCGGTACATATTCAGAGGCATGCTGGTTAGTGATAGAGCTGGTGAGAGTCAAGGGCTCACAATGGATAGCAACTTCTTTTTTTTTTTTTTCCATCAACCTGTGTTGGGATTTTTTTCTTCCCCTAAAATATGTGCTAAAATGTCACCACATTTAAATTTGTCAGTTTATTTGGCTTTTTTGTTTCTTGGTGGAGCTGGAAGTTACTGCACACATGTTCATTGAACACTGAGTCAGAACTATGGCTTGAATCCAGGATTCCATAGTAAAACTACCTTCAGGTGCAGAAGAGGATGTCTAGAGAGGGTCCTCAGGCAAGAGACTCCATTACACTAAGGTTTTTGGCTCCAAGCTCCTGAGTGCAATCCGTAGCTTTGGTGGCTTGGACTAGGAGTATGTGGGTCTGTTGCCCACAGGCCTAAGGCTTAGATTGAAGCCACCTAGTTGGTCCTCCCCTTACCTTTCTACCAGATCCACCACTTAATCTTGGTCCCCAAGCCATTTTACTGTTGAAGAGAAGTCTGGAAAAATACACCTGAGGAAGGCTTATTTTCTTGTAAGTCCCTCGAACAAAGCTGGCCTCATAAGCCTACTCTTGACTGTCCCTCCTTAAATGACAGCTAGTCCATCTTGTCTTCCCAGCAACATAGGAAGAGATAATACCAGAGAGGGCCACTCCAGATAGGGAAACACATGAACTCAAGGGCTTTTTTTAGCAGGTTGCAAGTGCAGTTGTCCAGGTCCAAGACCCAGCATTCTTCCTTACCTAGAAGGGATACGGGGAGACCAGCAGTAGCGTGTCCTGCACCCCAGCCTTATTACTGCTCACCCGACTGTTGTGACTCAACTGATCTACACCTTCCTTATCCACCCCTTTCAATCCATCCCACCAACAGCACAGTTTTGACACAGTCCCTCTCCAGCAGACTCTTGAGCAAGCTTCCTGTTGTCCTAAATTAGTGGCAGAATCTTTAGTCTGACATTCAAGCTGTTTTTCTGCCCCTGTCTCCACTTGCTGTAATTTTTAATCAAATTAGGCTGATTTCTGTTTTTCAGACACTTCCTGCTATCTGTCTCTACATTTTTTTTTTAAGATTTATTTTTGCGTACAAGCTGGGGTGTAGGCCAGAGGTGTGGGGTCAGTGAGAGGGTTCATCAGAGACAGAGTGGGGAGTAGAACAGGCAGATTGACTGAAATACACTGCTGAGGGGAGCAGCGGGCGAGGCAGGAGAGGTCTGCGCCATGTGGGAAGCTCCCTGACGTGGCATCGAACTCGCGCCGCAGCCGCCAACAGCTCCCCAGTGCTGTGCTTAACCCGTTGCGCCACCAGGGAGGCCCCTGTCTCAGCATTTTTACTTACACTTTTTCTTTCTACCTAGAAACCACCACCTCCCGTCCCCACACCAGTCCTCCTACCTACTCTTTTAGGATGAGTAGGTACCATCTTTGAACGTCCTTAGCACTGCTGTTATGGCACTGCCACATTCAGGAGGCCGTAAATACTGCTGTGTGTGTAGGTGTCTTTTCTCCCTGATTATAAATTCCTTCGTGGCTTGAGGGCGGGGGTCACATTTTAATAAACATGTATCCTTAGTGCTTTACCCAAGAGCTTTCCTATGACAGGCAATATGGTAAATATTTGTTGAATTATCTTTGAGGTATAGACTTCTTTGAGTATTCAGAACTGCAGTATTTCTAGGACATGCTAACTAAGCAACAGTGATGTAGTTATTAGGCCTATCCCTGGATCCTCTGTGGATACCGAAAGGTTATGTATCTGGGAGGGTGGTGGGTGTATTCTGGGAAGCCATCAAGGCAATGCCATCATATTTTAATTATAGCACTGGCAGCAGTGTTAGTTTTAGCAAACAGCAGTAACAAGCAGTAACACTTGGGCGGGCCAGCCGCCGGAAATTGGCCTCCCTCTCTGTTTCTCCTACCCCCTTTTCAATCCATCACCTGTATTTATTCCTGCTGTAATTTAAACACCTGTCTAGATGGAATGCATGCAATGTGTCCCTGCCCCACACATTCAGATATTTGCTCACCTGCCTTATTCGGAAGACTGGCTCTAAAATAAACAGTGTTTTGGTAGTAAAAGGAAAAAATGCACTGAGCCACTGTGGCAGTGGACATGAGGAAGGGGATGAGAGGGGAACCTTTGGATAAGCTACTCCAGGAGAGTGGGAGCAGAAGAGGAAGAGGAGGAGGAGAGCAGGGTTAAAACTGCCAACAGGCCCCAAAACTGAGGTGGTAGTTGGACCCGTGACTGGATTTTCCCATAGGCAGGCGTTCATTTAACCAAGCAACTAGAAAAAGGGAGGGGTGAAGAATATTTAACAAGCTGATTGTTTTTAGGCCTGAATCTCTTGGTTTATTTTTAATGACCATTATTTCTCATGGCAGCATAGCATGTAGACTTCAGATTTTCTGAAATTTGCTCTAAAGTGTTTTATCTACTTTTGTCATCCTTGGCTTATTTAACAGTTTCCTTGCTGGCATTAATGCCTGAGCATCCAAACAACACTGAGAAGTACTACAACCTTAAAGTTGCTGAGATAATTATTTTCCCTATTCCTTTCCGTTTGTTCCCTTATGTCTTGCTCCTCGTCCCTTGAAGTGCTTTTCTGCTGGTTTTGGAAGATCCCCTGAGCTTTATGGAGGAGACACTCTGAATGGTTATTCTTTTTTGTTCTCTCCTTTCCTTTTCTAATATGCCTTGTAACAAGTGCTCCTCAAATTTAAGATACACTTGAACTAACTATGGATCTTGTCAAGTGCAGATTGGGTTCACTGGGACTGAGGCTGGGCTGAGAATCTGCTTTTTTTAAGTCTTCCAGGCAGTGCTGATGCTGCTGGTCCACAGGGTGAGGAAACCTCCAGGTGTGAACCTGATTGGTCTCCAGAGCTTACAAGGCCTGGTCCCAGTCTCCCCCAGCCAAGCCAGCGTGCTCCAAAACCAAAATTGTTGCTTGGGTCCATTTTAGTACAGACTCCTGCCTATCCTGGAAAAAAACTGAGAAACTGAAAGGGGAAACCAAAGACTTTCTAATTTGTTTAAAGGTAATTTACTTTGACTAAACTTTAGCCAGGCATAGCCAGAAAATTCAGCCAGATCAGCTCGAGACTGTAGAGCTGTGCACTCCAGTGAGGCAGCCACCAGCTTCATGAGGCTTTAAATTTAAATTACATGAAGTTTAAAATCTAGCACCTCAGTCACGTCAGTCACATGTCAAGTCTCATGTGACTCGTGGCTACTCTACTGGCTAGTGCAGATTATAGAACTTTTCCATCATATTATTTTGCACAGCACTGTGTTAATCAGGGATTGAGGATAGGTTCATCTCCCTTATCACTTCGGATTAATGGGCGATGCCTGCCTGGAGGACTGTGTAAAGCAGTTTGAGGCCATTTCTAAGGTAGCCCCTAATTGTTTACTTACTGATTATCATTGTTTGTCCTAGGAAGACAGAGGTGGGTGGGCGGGCGGGGGTAGTTGTGGCATGACTGTTGAGTGTCTGAAATAAAACCATAGATGTAAGAATAGAATATTTAAAATTGAGGGGCAGGTTGTTATTAATAGAGACAGGTTATTTTTTTTTTTTAGCAGAAACCTTTGTAAAGGAAGGTTTTAAAATTTTCTTATTCCTTATGTAATCTGTCATTAAGTAGTGGTCACTTTTGCTATTTCTAAAAATTAATACTACTTTGCTTTTGTGTAAAAGAAAATCACAATGACTACCAATTCTTGGCTTATCTGTGAACCAATATAAGGAATGGCTGTTATAAGAAGAAACAAAACCCACCAATAGTACAAAATTAGTTTCTTGTTCTTGCCACCTTTTAATGTATCTGCTAAGAAACAAAGCTGAGTCTGTTTTTTCTTTGCTTTAGTTATTTGATGTCCTCTGGTAAAGGACAAACAGTGGGCAATAAAATTTAAGGGAAAGAAGGAATAGCTGGTATAGATAGTTTGGTATAATGGATCCCAGAATAATTGCCGTTTTCAGAATTTGAGGTATGATTATATTTTCAAAAATCTCTCATAACAAGGATAACTAGACTGTTTCCCTATTAGTATCAAAACCAGAAAATGGAGTTTAAAACAAGAGCTTTAGAACTGCTGTGCAACCTAAGGCAGGTTACTTACCATGACCTGAGCCTTAGTTTCTCCATTTCTGAAGTGGATATAGCAGCATTTACTTTTGTGAATAATGGATAAGAAGTGCAAGAAACGTAATACCTCACATACATATAAGTGCCGGACACGACTATAAGAATTCAAGTGATAAACTGTGTTATTTGAGAAATTGTACACCTTAGGTACTTGCACTTGGAGGAAGAATTTCCTAATATGGGCCCTGCCACTTAGTAGGTGTGTGACTTTTGTCTAATTGTTTACTGTCACTAGACTGTAGTTTTCTCTTTCATAATCGGGGGTAACAGCAGAGCCTACTTCCGAGGACTTGTTGAAGTTGAATGTGCATCAAGATAATGCAAGAACATCCAGTACAGGGGACAGAGTGAACACTATAAACGTTGGCTCTTATGACAAAAATGGTGGCGTTTAAATTAGGGGCAGCCTAGCCAAAAAATACAAGATTTCCCAGATCTGCTATCTCTTCTCTTTCCCATTTACTAATCTTCCAACTAAAGAGTTTATACTAAACATGGTGAAGTGTATACATTTTGTCCATTTTATTGCTGTTCTACTATAAATCATTAATAAATCTTCTTTATTAAGACTTTGGCACAGCTGGCTGAGGCAGTCATTGGCGAAGCTGTTAGATATCACAAAGGTCTTTCTCACATTGTCATATTTTTACAAGCTGCATGATCATGTCTAACTTCAAAGTGCTGATGTTGAAGGCCAGGCACCAGCGCAGGAAGGTGTGGGGCAGGATGAGTCCAATCCTACAGGGAGTCTGAGCGAGAACCTAACCTATGTTGCCTGTAGGATATAGGAATAAGAACAAGGCTTTTCAAAGACATCAGGGGCCAGAACATTCTGCCATAACCCCCTCTATCATCCTTTCCTTTAGTTTACCTATGTCTTTCTTCCCCCCCTGGTAGCAGCAAAAGGGGGTTAGAAATGATAAACCAAGTTTGGCTCCCAAGGCTCCTTCTAAAATGGGTCCTCACATGGAGGGTGCGGCCCATGTACTCTGTCCCCCACCCCCACAGACACCAGAATCACTCCTGACCTGTGGAAAGTGGCTTTTTCCCAGGAAAAATGTTTGGTCTCTTAATCGGAAGCTCTTGGGCTATTCTTATGTCTTGAATTCTATAACTTAGAATGAAATGCTAAGCTGTTACTAAAAATAACTTACTCCTTTCAGAATTTTTAGATTTTTTTAAAAAGATCCAGAATTTGTCTATTTGTAAATTTGAAAATGATTAGGTTCATAGGACTTTTCATGGAAGAACACTTTTCATGGAATTCACATCTTCTTGGGTCACTGTTCTGTAGTGTCTCGGGCAACACCCTGCATTCAACCTCACATCTACCTTCTCATTCAGCCCCCCACCCCTGTCCCATGCATCTTATTTTTTTAACCAAGTTTTATTAGTTCTATTCCCTGTTCAGAACCTTGTTTTGAAATGCCTTCCAAATCATCCTCTCTTTTCCAGTTTCACCCCTCACCACCTAAGTTTTAAGCTTATCATGTCACATCTGTATTTCTCATAATAACTTAGGGTTTTCCTTTTGGATAATAAAAATAATATCTGCCCCATAAAGGGATTTGAAAAATATAGGTAACTCTAAGGAAGAAAATTTTGCCTCTCATTTTGGATTTTTATTTCTAGTGCTTTAGGAGTGCATATCTCTGTGTGTGTGCCTTTAAGGAAATTTGAATCTACTCTGTACAGTTTCATATTGTGGTTTTCTTTTTTTTTTAACTCAAGATAATCAGCATGTTCCTATATCATTAAGTATTTTTCAAAAAAAAAGTGATGGATACATATTGTCCCTTTATAGAGATAGAGCAAAATTTGTTTAACAATACTGCTTGTCTAGTACTAACAATACTGTTTCAATATTAAAATCAATGCTTGTTTTCAAAATCTGTTCACAGTATAGTGTAGTAATATAGAAGCTTGGGCTCTTAGAGTTCCAAAGATCATGGCTCAGATCCTAGTTTGACCACTTATTCCCAGGCCTCAGTTTCCTTCTTGGTGGGGCTTAGAATAGTATGTACTTACCCACACACTCATGACCGTTGAAGTGCGGTGCAGAGCATGGACTCCTTTACATGGAGCCTAAATAGTAACTGCCATGTAATAGTCACTGTCATTGCTCATCTGTAATTATTTTTCTCATCGTTCCCAGAAGATTGTAGCAGTAAAGTGTATGAATATTTTAATTCCTTTAGTAATATGTGGCTAAATTTTATTTTTTGAAAGATTCTTTCAATTTATAGTCATATGAATAGTATGAATATCTAACACCATCCTGTGCCAAAATTAAGTATTAATATTTTTAACCATTATTGTTTACCAACGTTGCACAAAAAAGTGAAACTTTTTTAAAAATATATTTATTTTACTTATTTGTGCATGCAAGAACTGGGGTGCAGGCCAGAGGTGCAGGGGGTGAGAGGATTCACCAAAGACAGTGGGGAGCAGAACAGGCAGATCTACTGAAATACACTGCTGAGAGGAGCAGCAGGTGAGACAGGAGAGGTCTGCTGCGCCATGTGGGTCAGCTCCCTGGCCGGGGGTCGAACTCATGCTGCAGTGACTGGCAATAGCTTCATAGTGCTGAGACTTTAATCCCTGGGCCACCAGCCAGACCCAAAAAGTGGAATTATGTAATTTGCATTTCTTTGATTGCAGTGGAATTGACTACTTTTAAATGCTTAATTGCATATTCAGTATTCCTTCTTTTTCTTTTGACTGTAATTTTTCTTCCTAAATCAATGAGTTCTTTGTATAGTACAGTAATTATTATTTATGACTATGACTTATTTAACATTTGGAACTTTCAGATGAGGAAACGAAGGCCAGAAAGACCAAGTAGGCTTGTCTAGTTTCTTAGAACCTGCCTGGCACAGAGTAAATATTCAGTTCCTTCTTGCTGTTTTTGTTATTATTCTTTGTATTTCATAGCACCTAGTGTAGTACGGTGCCTCTGCAGAAAAATAATTGTTAACATACAGTGCCACCAGGAACCTCTCTCTGATCTTCAATGTGCACAGAAGCTGGCCTGTGATGGGTGCCCTTGTCACAGCAACTGTTCGAGCTCGGATGAGTCAGCATCTCCTGGACTTTACTTGATTTTTCCCATATGTTTTTAATGACTTTTCTAAAACGCAGTAAAATCAGGTCATTTCCCTACTTCATTTCTAGGTAACAAACCTGAATTTGGCAAGTGGCGCCATAAACAGAAGCAGTGCTTCCACTCCCCCCACCCTTCGGCCTGTCATCAGTCCCAGTGGCCCGACATGGTCAATACAGTCAGACCCCCAAGCTCCTGAAAGCCACTCCAGCCCTCCTGGAAGCAGGTATGTGAAGGGCCGTGGAGTCACACCAGGACATTCGGGTCACAAGGGGATGGCCTGGGTCCTAAGCAAGCCATTTCCATGTCTCCTACACGAGATGGCTGAGGCAGTTGCCTTTCCCTGCCTGGCCCACTCCTTTGGCACTTGAGTCTAAGACCTTCTTCTACTTCTAAGACAATTTGTGGGTAAGTAAGTGAAGAGGAAGTTTCTGGTACAGTTCAGTAAATTCACTTCTGGGTGAAAGAGCAAAGATTTGTACTAGGTTCAGTCCTTCCCTGTAGTCAGCATTTTCATGTATTACTTTTGACATTTTCTCCTTGTCTCCTCATTTTTTGATACCTTGTGCTAATAGTGTTTCAATATCTTGGCACTTTTTTCTTTTGAAGGATGTATTTGTTTTTTGTATTTTCATCTAGGTCATATAATTTAATTCAGAGAGCCTCCCTGGACAGTATTCATTTGGGAAGTGGGAAGGAACTTTCCTTTATGTAGTTGAGAAAACTACAGAGGATAAAACTACAGAGGATAAAATCCAAATAGATTCTTGCCATAAAATAAGCAACTTCTGAATTCAAAAAGAAACCACTATGTTGAAATCTGGTCTCGACCATATTTTAAGCCCCCCTGTATAAAAAAATGTGAGAAATAGATTCTCAGTACATCTTGCTTTGGTGGCTTTTAAATATGGGTTTTATTATATCTACCTCTGAGTCAAACAAACTAGAAGGAAATGTGGCTATTGTGATGAAGAATTCTGAGCAGCTGAGATACTATTTTCTCCAAACAAAAGAGACTTCACCACAGCTGTCCCCCCAGAAGCAGCCCCTCACCTCTAGGCCAGCACCTCCAGTCACACATCTCTTGGTATGTTGAGGTTGAGGGGTTGACCCAAGACTCTGGACATGGAGGAAATATTTAATTGTTGCCAAAGTGTGTGTTGGTGTTAGAATTATTACTTAAGGAGCTAACTCAGGCAAGCAGAGACTGCCCCGGAAACAGTGTAAACATAAGTCCGCGCCATTATGCTTCACGGTGTCCTTCACACCAGCCATTCCTGTGGTCTGGGTGACGAGTCATCTCAACTGAGAATTAGAAAGAGTTGAAGCCCAAAAGGGAGGACTTTTTTCAGTTGGGACATCCTCCCACACAGTTCTCCTCACAGGAGAAGTCTTGTCTTTTGGTGATTTACAGTCTACAGAGTGACCGCATTCCTAAAACATAAGTCGTAAAAAAGAGATTCTGTTTATACCATAGAGCTTTATTTTCCATATAAAATATTTCCAAATATTCCATTTTCATTTTACAACCAGAGTCTTGTTTCTATGGAGGACCTTTTCACTGCAGTCTTGGATGTATTATCTATATAACAAGGCTACAACCATTTTCCACACTATAAGCAAAATGTCGAAGCTATAAGTTTTGGACAAGTAGAAGTTTCACATTTTTTATACTTGTAGAATAAATGAAGGGAAAATTTTTAATAAAAATGATGACTGGTTTAGAGCCTTCTCCTGGTAGCACCTGCCAGTGCTGAGGAACAGAAAGATGAAGGAATCTGTCAGGGTAGAGCCAGGCCGTGAGCCCAGCACCGTGAGGGATGTTCTCCCAGACTGCTCGTGAACGGTGGTAGAAGGGCACCCTGCGTGACCTACTCCAGAGCCAGTGGCACCAGAAGCAGCCTCCACAAAGTCTCTCGGCCTTTTCCTTTTCACGGCAGTTGTGAACAGTCCTCTCTTCAGCTGCTCTTCAGCAGGCTGAAGGGCCTGTTTCGGGTCCCATTCCAGTGCAGAGGAGCTCTTCCTCTGCTCCCAGGTAACTTACCTCTGGCTGTCCGGACAGCCTGGCACCTCATCTTGGGAGTTCAGTTGCATGTGGAATTCCCAGAGGTACCTATCCACAAGCTGCCCTAGATGAGCTCCCAGAGGTTCTTCCAGACCTGGCTGTGAATTGACATTCTACACAGTACTGTGCCCTGATGTCCATTTTTACCTGGTAGGTCACTGTTTGGGGCTAGTCTCTTGTTGCTCCTCCCTTGGTAGAAGCAACTGCGTTTAGTGAATGTGGGATTAGTGGCTTAGAGATGTTAGCTTTGTTACTGGTTTTGACACCGAGTGACCCTAAACTATACATTTAATCTTTTTATTAGGTAAGCTTATTTACCTATAAACTGGCTTGTTTTGAGAGCCTTTAGATTGCCCTTAAAGCCCTTTATTCTCCCTGGAAGTGGGTGCTAAGTAAATAAAAGGTGCTCTTACTAGTTCTTCTACAATAGCAACAGTGGATTCCACTGCTGATAAACTGATAATTTGCTAAACTAGGGGTTACCCTGTAAGCGGTAAAAGCGGTAACAAGATGTAAAGAGAATCCCATTGCTGGCTGGACTTTTCATCTGCATAGTGGAGGATTCAGTGACTTGGTAGCCACAGGAATGAAAACTGGTGACTCACGAGAACTCTGCAAAATAATGTTATTTTTCATTTCCCTGTGGTATTGCTATTGTTCTCAATTTTATGGATCACACAAGTTTTCACCAGACAACCTTGTTCTTCTCTCCGCTGTTTTGAAACCACCCCAGATGTAGCCTCGGGGCTGTCGTCTCCCATTGGGTTAGTGTGAGCTCAGCCCAGCTCTTCAAATCCCTTGGTTCCTTTGGTCTGTCTGGAGTCCCTGTTCAAGCTTTGTTGTGGGAGAGGAAGGCAGAGAGCCCACAGCTTGCCCAGACAGTCTGAGGCCTGGCCATGTAGCTTGCTGTTCCCTAGACACTCTGGAGTTGGACTTGGCGAGCCGTTCCTCTGTTGTTACTTTTCAGAGGTAATAAGTGAGATTAATTGCAGGCCATTCTCCAGAAGAGAAAGTAGTCAAGGCCAAATCCAGTCACATGTTTAGAAGCCTGAGGTGTGAGTCCATTTAGAATTACACAGTAGGGCTCCGGGCTGCAGGTACCAAATGTTCGTGACCTCTCTTTTCTTAATAAAAGATCATATTTGATTTCTAGATGCTGATACCTGGGTACTTAAGCTTTTCTCCAGCCCGTGAGCTGGGTAGGGTTTCATGCTGCCTTTTAGTTATCCATGTTCTGGGAATGTGGGGAGGCCTGAGGGGCCGAGGGCTGTGTGCAGGGACATCTGGGCACTGTGCGGCCTTGCGTGCACTTGCACACCACAGGGGAGGAGTGTTTCTAAGTGAGGAGCACTCAGTGGGTTCACAGTGAGTGCATCTTACTTTGTGAGACCTGGAAGGGTTACTGTAAAGTCTTGGCTGCTGCTTGGAATGATTTGGGAAGGACAGGGCCTCAGACAGCTTGGCAGGAACCTGCGGCTCTGTTTTTTCCAGTCCAGCCCTTCTTTGTGGATCGAGCTGTCAGGGAATCCCACGAATGTCTGGCTTCTGCCTCTTTGTATGTTTTTCCAGCGTTTGTCATTGAATTATTTTTATCCATCTTTGGCTTCTCCACACACGCAACCTGGGGATCTGTCTGTTCCTCGATATTAAAGGTGGGGCCCTGAGTTTGTTCCTCCTCTGTGTGACAGGGCAAGACATCATGGTCATGGGCCACTCAGTATGGCTGCCCCCCCCCCCCCTCCTGGAACATCCACAGATCAGAGCTTGAAATTCAGTCCTGGGGGTGGAGTACAGTGTAGCACAAGTCTTGGAAATTCAGGTCACTTTGTTTCCTTTAAAGTATATGTCCTGTTTGTTTTCTGTGTGTCTGACATTAGGTTGGACACGGAGAATAGCCATAAATAAAACGGGTGTTTAATGGTATAGAATTTCAATTTGGCAAGATAAAGTTCTAGAAATTCATCATACAAGTGTATTAATTTTTTTAAAGATTTATTTTATTTATACATACAAGCTGGGGTACAGGCCAGAGGCGTGGGGCGGCGAGAGGCTCACCAGAGACGGAGTGGGGAGCAGAACAGGCAGATCAGAAATACACTGCTGAGGGGAGCAGTGGGCGAGGCAGGAGAGGTCTGCCGTGCCATATGGGATTCTCCCCGGCCGGCCGTCGAACTCGCGTTGTGCTGCCAACAGCTCCACAGCGCAGCGCTTAACCACTGCACCACCGGGGAGGTCCCGTATTAATATTTTTAACGTACGAAATTGTACACATAACAAGTGGCTAAGATGGTAAATTTTAAATTGTATGCCCCACACACACACAATAAAAAAGAAGAAGAGTGTATAAGGATTGAAAAGAGAGACCCATAGTTCTGCAAAAGTTATTAAGTGACCCGAGTTGCAAAGTTTTCCTTCTAACCTCTGCCTTTGTGCAAGGAAGTTAGTTATTCTAAACCCAATCCTTTAAGTGCTTCTAATTCTTTTTTTCAAGGTATGTTAACTTTGTAGGAAAAGGGACTTCAGCCCCTACGAGGGAGATGGCTTGATGCTATGGAAGGAAGAGACTTTAGCCATCACCCTTCTGTAGTGTGCTCCCAGATTTGGGTCCCAGAGAGGCGGCCTTTCCAGCTGAGAAAGGGAAGCTATCAGAGTGAGGCGAACAGGAGACTCTTCCTTTTCTTTGACCCCTTTGTTGAAGGGCGACTTGTTTCTGCTCTGCAGGCCTTTCCTCTCCGCTATCTTCTTCTGAATGTTGAAATTTCCATTGCAGCTCAATGTTCCAGCCAGTAAACACTCATATTTTCCATCCATCCTGGGGGTCGAGCTTTGGGAGAGCTTTTCTCTGGAGGAGTTTGGAGCTTATAATTTTGTACTTTATCCTGTTATATAAACAACACTCTAGCCAAAGAGCACAATCACAAAAAGAAACAAATCTGTGGGGGTGAGGGGAGCTGCTCAAAAAGAAGTGTTTCGTGTTCAGTGTTCTATACAAGTAATCCTTCGCTCCTTATTCTCCTTCCTTCCTTTCCCATAAAATAAAGTGTACCTGAGCCTTGGCTCTCACCATTTCCCCCCCTTGAGTAAGATGCTTCTCCAGCATGACAAATACAGGCCTTACTTCTATCTGAAATTACTCTGCTTCTTTTCTCACTCAGCCAGACACAAAATCTCTCCAGGGTTATGTGCTGTGTCAGTTCAAGCTCTGTGACAGGCCTGCAGTTCCTCCTTCACCAAGCCAGCCAAGTGCCATCCATAGGTGTTTGGGCCACGGCCAGTGTGATTGGAATCACTGAAGACCTGTTGAAAGAATTTGCATAAACTTAGGAAATGTGTCAAAGACTGAACATCATACCAGGGCCTGGGCTGATTACATTTGGGAATGTTCAGACCTGGTGTCAGGTGTCAGGTGAGAGAGAAGCAGATCTTTCCTTATCTGTGAGCAAGCTTTGTGATTGCCATGGTAGCATATTTCCAGTTTTCCTCCTGCCCTTCCCTCCAAAGAATTATAAGATACCATCTTCCTTTTCCTTAGGATTAATGCACGTGCATATAAGTGTGTGCTTGAACACGTGCATGTGTGTACATGCGCGCACACACACACACACACACACACACACAGAGTCATTGTTAGAGACAAGATCCTGTTTTACTTAACGGTTCACTTCGTAATTCTTTGTCCACAATTAATGGTTGTTTTGGTTTTAAAAGATGCTGGAGTGATAAATATCCATGTGTTTAGCTGAATGAGACTTCTTTTCTAAAATTAGAAAATTACATCAGTTTCTTAATTCATAATTCAGTTTCATTCTCACCTGATTTTTCTGTCATCTTCTATCTTCTAAGTTAACTCTGTTTACCAGCCTTGAAAGAACGTGTTCAGAATCACAGTGGTCAAGTAATACGATCTCTTTGTTTCTGACTCTTGTAGACAAACACTGATGATCCATTTTTAAAGCTTTCTCAGCATCTACTCAACAAATTTAGAAGACTAGACCACTCCCCTGAACCTTTAGCTAAAGATGTCATCCTGTCTTCTGTTCTTTGTTCTGTAAAAAAACTCTCAGCATATTACTGAGTAGGTACAACTAAGAAATTAATGCCCTTTAAGTCCTATTATTTAAGATTCTAAAAGAAGAAAAACCCTCCCTGTGTCTGTGTTTTAATAAAAGAAAATGGTAGACTTGTAACATCTGGAAAGGAGTAAAGGTCCTCTTCTTCTGCAGCCACTTTGAGGAGCAAAATTTTGGTATAAGTTCTTGATAACTCTTAGTTCCCTTTCTGGAGAAGAGAGAAACAAATAATTAGACTTGCCTAGGATCTCATATTGTAGCACCACTCAGTTTACTATCTAGCTTAGATACAACAGCCGGCCATCAAGTGCAGTGTCACTCAGTATTCTGGCAGGAAAGCACTTACACCTCATTATTGTGATGGGGTTCACATTATTCATTTTCACTGTGAAGTAAAAATTTTGATTGTGGGCCTCCCTGGTGGCGCAGCGGTTGAGTGCTGCGCTGTGGAGCTGTCGGCAGCGCACGATGCTGGTTCAACGCCCAGCCAGGGAGAATCCCACATGGTGCGGCAGACCTCTCCTGCCTCGCCCGCTGCTGCCCTCAGCAGTGTATTTCTGATCTGCCTGTTCTGCTACCCGCTCTGTCTCTGGTGAACCCTCTCACCGCACCATGCCTCTGGCCTGTACCCCAGCTTGTATAAATAAATCTTTAAAAAAAAAATTTGATTGTAAACCATTAATGTACTCCTAAAGAAAGATAACTAAGAGAAGCTAAACTTAAAAGGTCTAAATATGTTTAAATATGGAGCCAAGTATTCTTGGGGAGATGCAAATAAGGTTGGAGGTGGAACAAATGAGAGCTTAGGAAATCGGAACACCACCTCTGCAGCAGCCCTTGGTGTTCTACCTAACAGTAGAAATTGTGTCCTAATTGGACCATTTTATGCCTCAGAGGTAGTGTGAATGAATTATCAGGCTAAGACTTGTATTATCTTGGCTTCAAAGTCAATAATCTATACCATGTTTGGCCTGGTCCTTCAAAATAAGTTTTTCTATCTTTCTGTGATGAAAGTGAAATATGGGGCCTCCCTTGTGGCACAGCGGTTAAGCGCTGCGCTGTGGAGCTGTCGGCAGCAGCAATGTGAGTTCCACACCTAGACAGGGAGAATCCCACATGGTGCGGCAGACCTCTCCTGCCTCGCCTGCTGCTCCCCTCAGCAGTGTATTTCTGATCTGCCTGTTCTGCTCCCAACCCTGTCTCTGGTGAACCCTCTCACCACCCCATGCCTCTGGCCACCCCATGCATACACCCCAGCTGGTATGCATAAATAAATAAATCTTTAAAAAAAAAAGAAAATGAAATATGGGTGTATCTCAGTAATGTGCCTACAATCTAGAAGGTTTTAGATGAGAAAAGCAGGCTTTCTGGCACATCACGTAAGGAAACTGTAAAGGTGATTAATAAATGGGACGTTCTTAACGTCCAGAGGAAATCAAATAATGTTCTTCCAAAATTTGGTTGCATCAAGGAAAATTGAGTAGATGAAGACTCTGTTACATGTTTAGTGTGTCAGGTATCTTGCTAGGTGCTTTAACTCAACATTGACATTTGAAATACAAACTCTTCAGTGAAGAGTTTTGTTACCTTCTTAACCAAATATTTAGTATAATGAAATATTTGAAAAAAGAATCAAGGTGAAACTGGTTGTAAATGATGTTCAAGTTGGAAATGGCTTCATCTGTTTGTTAAAACAGTGTTGTCTCTCAAGAGTTAACATGCATTTACTGTATCTCTCCTAAATGTGGGCACTGGGCTGAGCTCTGAGGGACGTAGTAGACAGGGTCCCTGGCCTCAAGGAGGAAAATTAATAGTCATATAAGTTATTAATGCAAGTATTATGAAACAGTATGCACTTGGAGAAGCTACTGCCCTTGCTTAAGTCTTTCACCCTTCCTATTTTAAGAAGGAATAACTAGAAGAATATAATTTGGAGAATCTCATCCAGTTTACTCTGAGAGTAAAGATGAGATAGTTCCTGCTCCTTGTCTGTCATATAAAGTCTCCTCTCTCTCCTTGAAACTGAAGTCCTTCAAATGCAGGGTAAAAACTCCTTGTCTGCTATAAATTCTGTTCTTTAGAATTTACAACCATATAAGCTCTCCACACATATGTTATTAAATTATTTTTTTCTTTTGCTAAAAACAAAACAATACATGCTTAATTGTTTAATTAAAGTATTAGTTTATAAGTGATGTGAGTTCAGAGGAGTAATTGATTACTCTGACCAGAGAAGGTGGCAAAAACTGCATGAAAAAGAAAGGGTTATGCACTGAATCTGGATGGGGAGAGAAGGATTAGATAGGCAAAGAGGCTGAAGTTAAATAACTAAGAGTTCATTGCAATTTACTTTGTGATTGACATTCACTATGCAAAGATCTATAAGGGGAACAAAGAAATGTGGTCCACAGTGGTACTCAATTGCAGTTACAGTTCAGCAGGGTAGTCTAGAGAATAATGCCCCGTATGTTTCCTTACTTTTTTTGATAAAGTGTATGACAGAAAAAGGAGCCTCTTTACAATTCAGACAAGGTACTGAAGACTTAGATGAATGAATCAGTCTCTGCAGAGGAAGGCTTTAGAGTAGGGTTTAAATTCAGTTCTAGATTCTGTGTAGGCTGCACGTAGGTGAAGGAAAGGAGATGAAGGGAAGAAAGTGAATGTTTGAGGTGCAGAAGGCACTTTCAAAGGACAGTGAATGGGAACCAGCCTGTCTAAAGCTGAGAATTCCTATTAAAAATAATGTATTTGTCAAAAGCACTTTGAGCTTCAAATGATGGAAACTGAAATCAAGTAACCCTAACTTTTATATAAAAGGAGATTTTTCAGTTTATGTAATAAAAAGTCTGGAAGTTGGTGTTGGGGGCTTAGGAAGTATCATTAGTCATACTCTCTGCTTTCCTCCAGATCACAACTAAAGGAGGAATTATACACAAAAAATTAGATAGCAAAAGATTGTCTGTGTTACTGATAAGAATAAACTGTAGAACACAGCTTGGGGATATGCTACCACTGGGCTTCTAGCTCTCAAATTTAAGTCTTTCTAATTTGTTTTATACTAGATTTTCTTTATTGATATTTTGTTAAGATTGATAATTAAAACAAAAATTTTAAGGAAGAAATAACACACTACAGTCTTAAAAAAAACAAAAAGCAAAACAAACCAAAAATTTGGCCTGATTTTCAAGGCAAACACCTGCCTCTGGCTGCAGTCTATTTTCCAGTTTTATGCTTCCTCACTAGCTCAGTTACAGCCGACTAAGTGGATCAGAAGTAAGCCTCATTTATTTCCCATCGCTACTTCCTTACACATGTTGTTCTCTACCCCTTATCCTCTAATTTCTGTTTCACTTTCCATCACTCCTTCAGAAAAGTGTAAATTGTCTTTACTACTCTATCCCAGTGCCTTGGTAAATAAGAGAGACTTAAAAGTAAGGGCAGATAATAAATAAAGGAATGAACGAACAGATACTCTGTTTCTGCTTTGCATGTCCAAACCCTTTTCTTCACCAGAACTCAGTTCAAGTTATCCTTTCTGCAGTCTTCCCTGATCTCCAAATTAGATGTCAGTCATTAGGGCTTTCCTTCCTTCTAGTCCTCATCTATTGGACTCATGCTCCTGAAAGATAAAATTCAAAGGAAGCTCTGACTAAGTGCCCAACTCTATTCCTAGAGAATGGATCTTTATGGCCCTTGCTGTCCTAGTGTGAACAGAGCACTGGGGAAAAGACCCTGGATCCTCACTGTTGAGTTTAGAGCTTAGGCAGTCCTCTTCCCAAGTCAGCAAGTTCTTATTGCTTCTTCTTCAGACCGTACTATGTGGTTCTATTTATCCCAAATAGATAGTGCTCTACAAGCAAAAGTCCCTATTTGGGGGTAAGGGGAAGTGACAGAAACAGAGTATGAAAGAAGAGGAAAGGCAAAGAATCATTATTTTACCATTTGCTCCCCACCCCACCCATCCACAGTCTTTAACTACCTTCCCAAAAGAGACTTGCGAGTGAAAGGGTATCAGCCATCTTTACAGCCCAGTGTACAACAGTTGCCTCTTCACTTCAGCCTTTTCACATTAATTGCCTGATAAAATGCAGTGTTTCTGTAATGTTCAGCTTTTCATCCTTTTTTATTTATAGTAGTTGCTCTCCTCATTGTCCTTCATTTGATAGACTTACTAGCCTCCCCTTCTTGAGTGGTTAGTATGGGGGTGTGTACTATTAGACTCCCACCTCCCAGCACCAAGTTCTCACATCATCTGCTCCCCTCTGTAGGGTACCTCATCTGCACTCCTCTGTACTTTGGTTCTTTGTATACTTGTCTTACATCTCTCTCCTGTTAGATCATAAGCTTTTTGGCAGATATCAAGACTTACACATGTCTGTGTCTTTATGATGCCTGCACAAAGTGCTCGACAATTCTGTGAAGGAGTGAGTAGATTCATGCTGTCCAGAATGGTAACCACAAGCCACATATGGATATATAAATTTAATCAGAATGAAAATTCAGTTCCTCATTCATACTAGCCACACTTCAAATGTTCAAAAACCACAGGTGGCTCATGGCTACCATAATAGGCAACACAGGACTAGGTGGTTGACCAGAAGGTGGGATCAAGACCCCAACTTGGTCAGTGGTTTAAAAAAAAGTAAAAGGAGTGAGTTTCTTAGGCAGGCATAGTCTTGATTGTCCTCTTAGGCTCTTCTGTAAGATGTCAAACCTCTTTTGTTTAGAAATAGAGATTTACCACAGATGCTGTTCTTGAATTAATTTGTGGTGCTGGGAGGGGCGTATTCTAATGCCTTGGGAATCTCAAAAGCCCAGAGCTTCTGTATTGCCAGTATCTAACCAATCAGAGCTGGACTGACCGAGAGGAAGGGGCTTCTAAGGGAGATCTCAGCATTATACTTTATTTTCTGAGATGTGCCTGTGGCTAAATGTTGGGGAAGAGGTCTCATTTCCCTACCTAAGGCCTCTGTCCCTCACCTGCTTGGCTGGCAGTTCTACATGGCTGTGGAGCTGCTGTAGCCCTGGGGAAGCCAGCCAAACATGCGGAAGTGGTTACGTGTACTAGCTCCCAGGGAAGCTGTGGCTAGCAGGGGGAATGGGTGGGGTCCGGCCTGATGGCTTTTCAAAGAAGCCAAATCTTTGAAGTTTTGTTTTAGCAGCTGCCAGGTATGCTGTTTCAGCATTTTGCAGACTCTCTCACTGTGTTCCCAAATCACATTTTTTCTTTACTGTATTATGTGCACAGTCTCCACAATGGAGCATGGATGTTGGGAGGGTAAATATAAAATTGTGGAGTAAGTTGCTAAACACAACCCTCTTGCTTTTCTTTTACGATGACTCTACTGGGAAATAGCCACTTGAATGCTCCCTTTCCCTTTTCAGCTCTGACCCATTCTGATGACCTGCCAAAGGAGAGGCAAACAGAATCCTCTTCTATTTTGGGAAAGTAGTAAGTTTTGAAAAACTGGAGGCCCTGTGTTTCTCTGATGCATCAGAGCATCTCTCTGAGAATAGAATTTTTCCCTTTTCCACAAGGACAGATGACACCCGCCAGAAGCCAACCTAGTACTTTTGTTCTTGGGGTAAATTTCTTAAATCTTTGTTCATGATTGAGTCCTCAGCATTTCGCACAGTGTCGACCACAGATGTTTGTGAAATGATTGCACTTGCAGCGGCTCTGCCTGAGTAGGTAAAGTACCCTCTAAAGTGCACTCTAAGCTTTCCCTGCTTCCTTGCTTAATAATCCCTATTACTAATAATCCCTTTCCCATGGCTAGCTCAACCCCTTTCCAGCGCTCCTCAAATTTGCTCCTTCTCTGAACACTGCTCTTCAATAGTGTCCAGGATCCTCCTTATGTAGTTATCTTTTAGACCTTTGTACTTTGTGTCCTGAGATGTTAAGTCTTTTAAAGGCAAAATCTATTTTATTCCTATACCAAAGACCCTCAACCAGGAGCAGGAAGATCTGATCCACCTAGAACTTCCTGACTTGGGGTAAATCAGGTGACAAAACTTAAAGTCTAGTTGGGCTTCATGTACATTGATGATTCAGCGGTTGTCATGGGAGCTCAGTGAGATGCTGAGCATGAACGTGCCTGGTACACAATTGCGTTCTGTGTACCATTAGGTATTTTCAGCATTAATAGTACTTATCACTGAAAGATAGTAATACTTGTGTATGCTGCTGATAATACACAGACGAACCTCCCGGAGTCGAGGCAAACCACAAATGCAATGCCACATTACTCAGCTTGGCGCAGGTTTAAAGTGAGCAACACTTTGTTCCAGGCACTCTCTGTCATCACCTCTCCTTTAGTCCGCAGGCTCTTCTTTCAGCCCTGTGGGATCGCTGTTTTTCTTACTCACCTCCCCCTCCTCCCCCCTCAGACTCAGGTTGAGCCCTCTCTTTAACCCTCTCAGTTCTTAGAGAAGCAAGGGTGTCTGATCCCATTTTGGCCTCAGAGGGCCGTCCTGGAGGACGCTTCTCTCCTCAGCCTGACCAACCACCTCCCACAGCTCTCCCCTCTCAAGCATACGCCTCTTCATTTGCCCCTGCCCGGCCCACCCCAGCAGCAGCAGTGCGTCTGGGGCCCTTCCTTGCTTTCCCATCAGGCTGTCCTCTCAGTCCCCTTTCCATGTCATCTCATCATGCATTTTCTTTCTTTCTCTGTGCTCAGAGCTTCCATCTAGAAAGGTTGCTCCTCCTTCCTCAATGCTGATGCTTGGTGCGGCGCCACATGCCTGTCACCCAGGCCCCTTCTCCTGAGGCCACAGTAGAGAAAGGTCGCTAATCAAGCACTGCCATTTCTTCGTGCTATCATCTGACTTGAGAAAGGTCCAAGTTCTTTATTTTTAAAATTTCTAAGATTTCACATATAAATATCTTAACCTAGTGTTTGAACGCATGTGTTTTAGAGGTAAAATACCTACTTCCTCAGGATGTTCTAAGGAGCAAATGAAAATTAAGTTGCCGAAGAAAAGCACTTTATACAGTGCCAGCCACAGTGGAAGTACCCAGTAAATGAGAATTGTTGTAAACATTTTGTCATCATCTATCCATACCCCGTTTGGCAGGTATTAAAAAATTGAGCCTCAGAAGTTTAATGGATTGTGCAAATTCTCATCCAAAGCTTCTAATTCTCTGCCCAAAGACGTTTCCCTTTTTTCCCTCCACGTCCTCAACAGATAATTTGTTCTAGTTGCTGTTCTCCCAGGGGACCATAGGACTAACTGCCCCAGAGAGAGGATTGTCATTTATTCATGCATAGGCTCATTCAGCAAACATTGTGTGACCATGCTATTGCCATGCTTTAGATGCACAAAGGCCAGAATGAGGAACTCAGTGATTTAATGTTGGTCCAGTGGGTAAGAAGTCATCACCTTGAAGAATAGACACAGTATAAAAAGGCATACCAGTAAAAGGCCTCATGGAGCCTCAAGGAACAAGCTAGATCACAGAAGACCAGAATAGACTTTGAGTGGACGGATTATTGTTTTTTGACATGGCGGGAATGGTAGAGGCTCATGCAGAGGCAGGGAGGCATAGAAAAACATGCCTGAAGTGCTGTAGGCACAGTGTGGTGGAGATGGCACACAGTTGAAGGTTGAAGAGGCAGTAGGAAGTGAAAGTGCCTGATGGGACAAGACAAGAGGATTTTACCCCATTATCTGCCCTTTTAACTAATGTCAACTGATTGAGTCAGGAGAATTTTTTTGACATTTATGGGTCTTTATATGTAATGGTGTCACTCTTTCCCTGGCACAATCTGGTATGTCAGGCAAACTTTGATACATGTTGACTCTTACTCTGATGCTTTCTACTACCCTCCATGCAGAGGTGCCTTGTAGCTATAGCTGACGTTGTGTTACAGTTTTGTTTTTTTTTCCTCTCCCACCTTCTTTGAAGTCAAGACTTAGTATTCACTAATTTAATGTATATGAAGCAAATTTAAATATCTAGATCCATAGTTACAGACAGGACTCCTACCTGCACAATGCTTTAGCTACCACCTCTCTTTGGTACCCCCAAAATAGGGGTGGATGGATCAGGTCAAGACTTTCTTCTTTAACCAGAACCACAACTCCACATTCATGCCAGCTTTAGGATCTGAGTTTCGACTTCGTCTAGAAAGGAGTCCCAGCGTGAAGCTGCTCAAAAACCTGCTCTGGCAGCAGTTGTTGCCCTTTTTGTGTTTGCAACAGACTTCCCGTCCGAGAGCTTTGCTGAATTCTTGTGAAGGGATTAAAAGACTCAAAGCAATACTCAACCCAGTGAATTTTGCTCGTGAAGTCAGTGTTCAAGTAGTATCTCACGGTGTCCATTAAACTGCCAGTCCTCCTCCTCCTCAAGGTCGTCCTTCAGACCCACATATGGGCTGTTTGAGTGGTGCTGTTTATTTACTGCCTGACTGAACTCTAATATTCTCATGCAGGAAAGTGGCTTCACATTCTAATAAATGCACAGTCTGTATTTGGCACCAGCTCGATGTGACATTTCCCTTCTTGCATATTATGAATGTCCTCTGCTCCCACCATACCGGGGATCCAGCCCGCTCAGCATTCATCTGTCAGACTTATCTATAACACTGTATTAAAATATGCAGTTAAATTTATTTTAGATACTGATCAAACCTTGCACAGTTGTGATGTTTTCTCAGCACAGAATAGTTTCTCTCCTCAGACTTGAGTGACAAGATGTTTTGTCATCCAGCAGCAGACCACCATACTGTACCCCGATATGTGCTTTGATAGGACAGCAAACCACTCTGATTAAATAATATCTTTAAACTGACTTTTCTTTGCCTTATAAAATGTGTTACTTAAGTCATTCCACTAGTTATCTAGTACTGCATAACAAATTACCTCAAAATTTAGCAGCTTAAAATAAAAAATATTTTCTCCGTGTCTGTGGGTCAGGAATTGAGGAGCAGCTTAACTGGGTGGTTCCGGTTCGGGCTGTTTCATGGGGTTGCCATTAAGATGTCAGATGAGGGGGCTGTGGTCAACTGAAGGTTTGCCTGGGGCCCAAGGAACCCCTCCCACAAGGTCTCGTTCTCACATGGAAGATGAGTTCGCGCTGGCTGTTGGCAGGAGGCTTCGTTGCCTCACCACATGAGCCTCTCCACAGAGCTGCTGCTTGTCCTTGTGACGTGGCAGCTGGCTTCTCCCAGGGTAAATGACTCAAGAGAGAGAAACCACAGTGTCGTTCATGACATAGCCTGAGAAGTCTTGCACTATCATTTTAAAGAGGTTATTTTCAATTTTAGTAAAATGCACATTGCATAAAATTTACCATTTTAACTATTTTTAATTGTTCCATTCAGTAGCATTAAGCATATTCACATTATTGTGCGAACATCACCACTGTCTGCTTCTTGAACTCTTCATCTGACATCTTTGTACCATTAAACAATAACTCCCCATTCTCCCAATCCCAGACATTGGCAACCACCATTCCACTTTGTCTTAGGAATTTGACTCCTCTCGGTATCTCATGTAAGTGGAATCAATCATACAGTATTTGTCCTTTTATAACTGACTTATTCCATTTAGTATAGTATACTCAAAGTTCACCCATGTTGTAGCATGTGTCAGGAGGTCTTCCTTTTAAATATTGACTAATATTCCCCTGTGTATATACATCAGCTTTTATTTATCCATTCACATGTTAATGGACAATTTCTTTCTGCCTTTTGATTATTGTGAATAATGCTGCTTTCAGTTCTTTATGCTATATACCCAGAATAGAATTGCTGGGCATTATAATTTTCCCCCCAAGTTTAATTGATTGACTTTATTTTTCTTTTATACATTTTGTGGTACCATAACTGGAGCCTGAATCCTCTGTACAGAGACTCTCGGGGGTTCTTCCTCTCTGTAGCTTCTTCCACCCTCCATGGTAGCTATATAGCCAACATTGTGTTACAGTTCAGATTTTGTGTCTTTCCTCTACCACCTTCTTTGAAGTCAAGACTTATTAGCCACTAATTTTGCCATCTGGAGGCTTTTCATTTTGTATATATTTACTAACTTCCTACCAGAAATGGAGGTCTAGCCTTCTTTACTACTTCCTCCCGGCATCCCCCACTGCCTACCTTCCCGCCTAGCAGTAGGCATGTGGTGCCATTTTTGGTTAGATCAGTGTTCACTCTTTTCATCATCATGACTATGCTCTCGGAAACTTTTGGGCCTCTTGGAGTCATTATTTCTTCTATCCCGTTTATCCATTCTCTGTCATCCTGTCTGACTTCCTGGGGGATCCCCTTAATATTTCTTTTATATTATCTGCTTCCCAAGTCTGACTTGCTGTATGTAGTGGAAGTTAAAAAATGTTCTGAGTTTCAAATTTCTACCAATTCTAGACAATTCACACAAGCTACAAACTTAAGGGGGAAATAATCTTTGATATAATTACAATAATATAATATTTACTTTGTATATTACTGTTTTCTAAAGAATGAAATATTATTTCCATACTTTAAAAAATTACTTGTATAAATGATAAACACATGTAATTTACATTACATTACAAAATAATTTAACAGAAGTATGTACAGATAGATTATTTTTACATATATTTTTATGACTTTTTTCCTTCCCTAATGTCTGCACGTTTTCTGTCCAAATACATTTACTTAAATATTTTTAACCACTATGTAATTTTCCAAAATATGAATGTACTGCAATTTATTTTACCATTTTCTTCTTAGAATGCTAAATTGTATCCAGTTTAGGTATTAGCTGTGGACACCTTGTGTATATATATATATCTTTTTGCACATGTGCAAGTATTTCTATAAGATATATTCCAGAAATGGGATTTGTTGGATCAAATGTTTTATATACTTTGAATTTTTATAGATACTGTCAAACTGACCCCCAGTCTGGAGTATAGAAACCTGCCCTTTCCCTGTGCCTTGCCACACTGCACACAACCGATCTTTCTCTTCATTCCTCTGCACTGTCACTTAACCCATCATAAAAATTCTCTCCCATTTCTACAGATGATGAAATTAGGAATAGACCCTATCTTCAAAGAAGATACTTCAGAGAAGTTTTGTTTGTTCTGAGCTAGGAATATAAGTGCGGTGGGGCCAAGAAGCAGGGAGGTAAAGGGTTCTCAGTGGGCTCTTTCTTTCATCAGTGTCAGTTAAGACTAGAAAGAAGGCCTGTGAGTCAGCTTCTTCTCCCCCCACCACCCCCGCGACTGCTTAGGTGCTTTCCTCTCCCAGTCTTGTTTTTGACTGATTTTATCCAAGGAACCTCACCCTTCCCCCTCCCTAAGTAATGAATAACCAGAAAAGTCACAGAACCCAGCAAACTGAGTGAAGGAAGCTTAAGAAAAATATTAAAAAGGAAGGAAAGTGTTTGATGTACTTTTAATATAAAATGTGGAAAACGGATGAAAAGGGTGGGGGTTGGGGAAGGAGAGAGGAGAGAGATTATTCACGGTAATGGGAACCAAATGTTGGCTGAGAGCTGAGAGCGCGGCAGCATTCTCACACTCTTCCTGTAAACCCAGCGGCTTTTCAAAGTGAGAATCATGGAGCGCCAACTGCACAGGGCGCGCCTTAACCCTTCAGTACCTGTGGTTCCTTCCAGGCAGCACTCTAGCGGGGTCCATTTTGAAGAAGTCCTGGTACCTGGTGAACGTCTGTGTCTCTCCCTGCCTCTAGAAAAGGAGGGTGGAGATAGGGAGGAGACCAGTGAGGAGACACCACCTGCTTGCTGAGCCCCTCACAGTGTGACCACTTTTCTGGCCTTGTTAGGCTGTAACAGTGGACAGTGAGCAGCCTGTTTGACCATAGTTTACCAGGGTTGAGTGGTGCTATCTCTGCCCTTGCTGTCTAGAGGAGAGCTTAAAAGGAGATGAGAAAATCCCCGTGCAAGAGGCAGTATCTCGTCATTGGTAATAATCCTGTTACACAAAAGCTCTCCCTGGAATCTGAAGACCCCTTGGGTGCCAAGTGTAGAGGTAGGTGCCCCATCTGGAGGCTGGGGCCTTTGTTTATTGTGGAAGTCCCCTAATGGCACCGTGGAACTGAGACATAAAGACTGTTGGGAGCTGCAGGACACCCTGACCTTAGGATTGGCAGGTGGTGGAGGACAAGCACCACCTCTTGGCCTGGCCGCTTGTCCATAGAGGCAGAACAAAATGGGTAATAAATGAAGTTCAGCTTCAGCTGACTCTTCATCTAGATTTCAGCTTTGTTCAGGCACCTTTAAAAGTCCATCTTGCATTAAAAAGAAATCTTTGTGAGTGGAATGGTTACCACTTCAGAGAGGGACCCCTAAGTAAGACCATAGTGACAATAGGTCAGTGTGGAGCTGACCAGGGCTCCACCCCCCAGTTAACTGGGCAGGCTACTTGGCCTCTCTGTGCCTCAGTTGCCTCATCTGTAATAAGTAATCTCATTTCTCATCTTTTCTTTCTAGGAATGATAAAGGTTAAGTAAATTAAAGCATGAAAAACATTTAGCACATTCCCTGGCATCTCGCTCTCTGTTGTCATCATTATCCTTACGTTGCCTACAGCTAAAATGAGAACATCTCTTTTGTCTGAAATGTCTTGAAAAAGTCATTTTGGTATGATTTTATAGTTTTTCATTTTACATTTAAGTCTGATCTATTTTTAAGTTTTGCATGAAGTTGAGATTTGTGTTGAGGTTCGTTTTTCCCCTGTTGATGTGCACCGTTTGCTAACAAACAAGTGATTTTTTTTTTAATTGTTATTTATGTCTTTTACATTTTGTATTCCCCTTGGGTAACCCACCACCAATTCACCCGTGATCCATCTCCATGGTCCCTTGTATTCTTTTCTATTCCATTTTGTGCCCTTATCCTCCCCTTCCCCCGCCCCCCTGCGGCCCCCCCTGCTGAGTGTCTCTCCTATTTGGTTTCCCTATAGTCCTGTTATAAGTGAAACCATTCGATATTTTCCTTTTTCTTTCTGGCTTATTTCACTGAGTATGATTCCCTCTAATTCCATCCATGTTGCTGCAAATTGCATGTGTTTATCTTCTTTCCATGCTGAATAGTATTCCATTGTGTATATGTACCACATCTTCTTGATCCAGTCATCTATTTTTGGACATCTGGGTTGCTTCCATACCTTTGCTATTGTGAATAGTGCCACAGTGAACATATGGGTGCATGTATCCTTTTGGATTAGTGTTTTTGTATCCTTTGGGTAAATTCCCAAAAGTGGTATTGCTGGGTCGTATGGGAGCTCCATGTTGAGCAGTTTGAGGAATCGCCATACAGCTTTCCATAGTGGTTGGACCAGTCACATTCCCACCAGCAGTGTAAAAGAGTTCCTTTTTCTCCACATCCTTTCCAGCATTTGTTATTGCCTGTATTTTTAATGTGTGCCATCCTCTCAGGTGTGAGGTGGTATCTCATAGGGGTTTTGATTTGCATTTCCTTGATTATAAGTGATGTTGAGCATTTTTTCATGTATCTGTTGGCCATTTGCTTTTCTTCTTTGGAGAAGTGCCTTTTGAGCTCTTCTGCCCATTTTTTGACTGGGTTATTGGCTTTGTTTTTGTTGAGTTGTGTGAGTTCCTGGTAAATTTTTGTTATCAGTCCTTTATCAGATGGATTGTGTGCAAAGATCTTTTCCCAGTTGGTAGGGTGTCTGTTGGTTTTGGTTAATGTCTCTTTTGCTGTACAGAAGCTTTTTATTTTGATGTAATCCCATCTGTTTATCTTGTCTTTCACTTCCTTCGCTTTGAGGGATGTGTCTTTCAAGATTTTGCTGAGATGTATGTCGTGTAGAGTTTTGCCTATATTTTCTTCTATACATTTTATGGTTTCAGGTCTTATATCCAGGTCCTTTATCCATTTTGAGTTGACTTTTGTGCAGGGTGTGAGGTAGTAGTCTAGCTTCATTTTTTTGCATGTGGCTGTCCAGTTTTCCCAGCACCATTTATTGAATAGA
>PVIJ01004581.1:0-21725 GCA_004024925.1 Scalopus aquaticus | reverse complement strand
ACAAACAAGTGATTTTAAGAGATTATCCTGCCTCCATTGTATTGGTTCTTCCAGCTTTGTCAAAAACTAGTCGAGCATAGTCTCTGAATGGTTTTAGTATTCCTAAAACAAAAGACCTACAGTACAGCAGTAATAGAAAATCTTTAGCAGGGTTTAATTTCTCATTTTCTGTTCTTCACTGTAACATCTGAATCATACGAATTTAGGTTTAAAAACAGCTATTTCAATTATTCTATGTGAATTAAAACTAAGTTAATTGATATAAGCCTCAGTCTTCTCATCTGTAAAACAGGATAGTAATTATACCTTCCTCAGTGGGTTGCTGTGAAGGCAAACAGGCATAACACGTATGAAGGACCTAGCCTGGAGCCGAGCATTTAGAAAACCGTCGTGCTGTGGTGGAAGTGGTGTGAAACTCAGCTGTTTCCGTGCCTGACCACCCTCACCCAAACTCACACGTGTCCTTTGCCTTCCCCAAACCTTATGTTTATTTTGAGTCATTTCATTATAGTTTCATCATGATACATGGGTGAGTCCAGTGTAAACTGCTGTGCTGTGCAGTGGTGTGTTTAGAGGCAGTTTTGTGCAGTAACATTTCTATTTCTGAATACGATAGAGACCTCTGTACCATACTAGCTCTAATCACAGCATCTCTCTTCCTCTGCCACCCCCACTATTTGGCCAGGTGAGATTTCTTATTGTTCCCCCCTGTTCTTTCTACATGCTCTTCCTTATACCTGAAATTTCCTTTCCACTTGTCAACTTGCTGGTCATCTGTTAAGACCCTGGTAGAATGTCATCTGCACTCAGAAGCCTTCCTCCGTTCTCCCAGAGAGAGTGGCTTGTTTTCTAAAGTAAGTGTCCTATTCCCAGCATGATAGGATAGAGTACTTGGGAAGTAGCAGCGCAGTTGTTGCTGCTGCTTTTCATAGCTTAAAAATATATACACATATTTTTAAAATACATAAAGAAACAAAGAAAATATGTTCCCACATGTTGGCATGAATGTGAAATGATAAAAGCAGGAGAGGTCAATGTGCTGGAACAAGACTGGGGTGAAATGTGCCAGATGCACACCTGCCTGTGAAGGGCACTTTTCAGCACTTGTACATGTTCATGGTCAGCAAGGGTTAACTTTTCAATTTAAAAGTTTAATATATTGTTTAAAATGCTCTGTAGTTTATTGTTTAGAAATATTTCTCTCTTATTTTGAAATAAGTTTCTATCCTGCCATTTGTTAAAGAGGGGAACAAAAGGAAGGAAAGGAAAAATGAGGTGAGCATTTGAGTGCCCAGCTATGCCAGTTCCTGGGCTCTGTATGACTCGTCCAAACCTGAAAGCGCAGTTGGGCTTGGGCATTGTCCTCAGCTGCAGATGTGGGAGTAGCTGGAGAATCGTCAACATTCAATTCCAGCTCTTCTTGTCATGAAGGAGCCTGCTCTGTTTGCTGCTTTGATTTCCCTACTTCTTGGGAGAGGAAACTCAGCACCAGCCTTTTTCCACAGGCATCCCAGGCTAGTCTAGACTCTTTACCATATGGTAATGATGGTATTGTTCAAAGGAGAGAAGAAGATATTTCTGACAGTAAGCTATTACTAGTGGAATATAAGGAACAATCTTTTGTGAGCAAAAGTGAAGAAAGACTAGTAGCACTGGAACAACATATTTCAGCATTATGCATGTCCTTACCTTAGTCTATGAATGTATATAATTTTTTACTTTCACCAGACACTAATGTCATGTTTTATGGGTTGGTAGAAACATCAGTAGCCTTAAAAGCTAACTCTAAGTGTATGGCTTCTGTTTATAATTTGAGCTAAATTTCTACGTGCTCTGTATGCTGACTTTTTTGGGTATAACTTCATTTCTTTCATAGATTTGAACCAGTAGGTCAGGCAGATTCAAATGGCTACTGTAGATGGTGGGTAATTCCGTACAAGAGCTATCTTGTGGCTCCAGGGGATGGGAAATTGTGAATTGTTTAGTCCTAGTTTCTTACAATGGTCTGATCACACAGGTGCTGGTCAACATAAATGTGATTATAAGTGTGATTTATCATCTTAGCTGTGGTTAAACAAACATATTATTCAACAGTTATGGTATTTTAGAAGGGAACCATTGCTCTGTGGCCTTCTGGCTAAGATGGAGCGTAGGAGGGAACTATGATGACGTGAAACGGCTGTAAAGAAGAGACAATGAAGGATGTCCCATCTAGCCTCCAGACCATTTATGGACTTGGTGTGTGAGGAATCAGACCATACACAGACACACAGATGAATCACACATTTCTTCATCAGCAAGTGAAATGTCTGAATTTAGAGCTCTAGAGGATAAAGAATTTTATTTGATTCAATACCTAAGATACAAATTCAGTATTCCTGTTTTTGTCACATTCATGCCAAAACTCATTAGCTTCTCTATACCTGCAGGACAGTTTGCCATATTGGAATATGTACTAACTATTGATTTGTGAGAAATCAGGGCTCTGTACCACTGAACCTCAAAAATAAGATCATGTATGAGAAATAATAATAGCTAATGGCAACATTAGTGCTTCTGGCATATCAGACCCTAAAATCTTTCTGTACCTTAATTCATTTAATAGCTAACTTCTCCTGTGTGCCAGCAACTCTTCTCAAAGCTTTACGTGTATTATCTGATTTAGTATTCACAGTTGCTTCATGAAATTAGTGCTGTTATCATCCCCACTTTACAGATGAAGAGACTAAGCACCAAGAAGAAATGGGCAACTTGTCCAAGATGACACATTGGAGAATGGCAGTCTGGATTCACACCCAAGCTAATGCACTTAGCCACTCTTCAGCAATTCTCAGTGTTAGATGACAGAGTCATCTGAAGAGTTAGTTAAAACATATATTTCTGGGCCCATACACAGAATTTCTGATTTAAGGAGGGTGAGGCTCAGTTCTTTTCAGTTTTTAAAAGTTACTAGGTGATGTGATGCTTTTGGTCCAGGGACCACGCTTTGAGCAGCATTGTTCAATACTGTGCTATTACCCCTCCAGGGGCTGGTAATGAATTAGTATTCAGTGCAAGCAGGTGAGGACGAGGATGAAGAGTTTTAATGGTCTGATCCTGTCAGAGGCATTTCACTCCAGTTGGACTAAGTCCCTCTGGGTAAATCTTAAGGACAACAAATTTCAGTAGACTTAGTTGATATATCAGAACTTTGTGCCATTGTAGCCATGCTGTGGGCTTGATGAATAATTAATAATTAAGAGGCCAGTTCCTAGATTGGATTGTTTCTTCCTTGAGGCAGTAAGAATTGGTAAGAAAAAGGCTTCACCATTATTATACATTTTACTCTCCCCCTTCCCCGCTTTGGCCCTATGACTTCGGAAAAAAAAAAATATTCCTTTCTTGCGGTCTCCAATATTTTATTTAAAAAAATCTTAATAAACAGAAATGAAAAGGGACAGGTAGAGAAGTTTTTAAAGGTGGATTTTTTTTTCCATTGTCTCCATTTTCACTTAGCCAATTGAAGAAACGGGGCAGAGACAGGTTACTGTTCCAAGACAGGTCACTGTTCCAAGATGCCTGCTGTTTTGCTTCCTGGGGGAAAGAGAAGAGAAGGGAGCCTAACTGATGTGATGAAGCAGGAATTCTAAATTTGCGACACTTTACAAGCTGTTTGCATGCACTAGATTTGAACCCAACCACAATTCAATGTTGAAGTTCTTGGAAACTGGCATCTCAGCTGCGCTGGGCAGTCTGCACATTGACTCTCACTTTTTGAAAACTTTCTGGCTTGTCTTTGCAGGGTGGGAGAGCTGGATGGTGGTGGTCCAGTCCTACAAGGGCCAGCTGTGCTTGTGTGTGCCTGCTTTGTTGTCACAGAGGCATTAGACCTTTCCCTTTATTTGATAAAAATCCTGTTGAGCTGGACTCCGTCTTCATTGTTGAGTGAACTGGTGTCAGGGAGTTCTCTTTTGGCTTTCTTAAAGGTCACTCTTTGCTCACTTTTTTTTTAGTTCACAGTTACATTTTTCAGGCTTCATGTGGTGTATTGGTTATGCCAAAGTAAAGAGGTGAATCAAAGACATTTCTTGTTAACAAGGCTAAGGATCAATGTGTCTCTTCAGATGCAGAGTGCTAATAGATAAAGGACCCTGAATCTTCATCTGACTGACTCCCAGAATCCTAAGCTGCCTCCAGTGCTGTGAACTTAACCTTCGGAAAGGTTTGGCTTTATATCCATCTTTGTGTTCCATAAACTCGCCCCCAGAGTCTCTGCCAGATGTACTGAAAAACTCAACTTTGTCCTTATTTCTTTCTCCTGGGGATCATTCCATCAATCATAGAGTGGTACAAGTGTGGAGACAGTAGAAGTCTGGTTCACATTTTGTATCCATTGTCAAGTCCAGCTGGCTGGGCTCTCACTGTGCTTTTAAAGGACAGGCATATCAGCTCTTAGCTTCTTGACCTGATACCTCTGTATGTTCTTCCCAAATTTATCTCATTATCACAGAAATATTTAACAAAACCAAAGCAGCTAGCCCAAATATCCTCCCCTGCACATCTGCCAGTCATCCAGTAGCTTCCTTGTATTTTTCTGTATCTTTGCTTATTGAATAAATAATCAGAAACCTCCCTGTATTTTAAATTACTCATCTTGTTTGCTTCCTGCTCATGTTCTTAATCTCTTTTGATTCATGTGTCATTTGGTGGTAGGGGTGTCTTATTGATTTTTTTGTGCCCCTTTATTTTAATGTGTTGTCCTACTTCCATTTTCAGCTTTGCTGTTAAAATATATCGTAAACAAGAGATGATAGATTTATTTGTGGGGTGCCAACTGCTATATAGTCTCTATTGGCTTCTTAGTTTTCAGGGCACATCATTGTCCTTTCCAAGCCCTTTATTCCTCAAGGAAAGTGAATCTCACTAGAGTCAAACTACTGAATCAATCTTATTTTCTCTACTAAATAATTGAATTACTATGTCCAAAGAAGAGCAATTCTTAAGATTACTAATTCATGATTTATGGTTCTCGTCCTTGCGATTGTGATTCAGTGTGTACTGTAATGTGCACAGAAACAATTCATGCAGTGGGAAAGGAAAGGAAGAGACAGGGATAAAGTAGATGCTGAATATATAAACATTACTGGTAATTGAGATGTCAGTTTCAGGCCCAAATCTAACAGATTAGCAAGCCAATGGTTTGGCAGCCCTTAGAGAAGGAAAAGGGACTCACTTAGCTCAGGATTGATTTATGGGGGAAAAAACTCATGCCATACTAACCACATTCTCTTCATTGTAGAATGACTTTAGTAACAGAAGTTCAGGGGACTAAAAAAGAGTTATTGTAATTGGTTTCTTGTGAACACAAAAGAGAGATGTGAAGAAGATAATACTGTCATTGGGAATATTTGGTGACTAAGTGTCCAGGGCTCTATCATTGGATCACTACTTCACCAATTCATTTCTCCTTTCATATTTATTTAGGCACCTACTCTCTGCTATACACATATACCTAGAAGACACACAAATCCTGTTTTAGATGACAACACTAGGATAAGGTTTTGAATACCTTGCATGGCTATCAAGATCCACAGTGATTTAAACAGGCTAGAAGGACGAGCGTAATTCACAGAATTTAATAAGGAAAAACAGCGCTCTTCACATGGTTTCGAAAATTCATGTGTAAAGAAGACTTAAGGCTTTAGGTTGACTTTAAGTGTAAAAGGAATTAACAGTGGCATCAGAAATGCCAAAAAACAATACAGTCATGTGGGAAAATTCTCACATTATTGCCAGATTGAAAAAAAAAAAAAAAACCACTGTGAAGCAGATAGTACCGAATCACTCTGTGTGCACAAAGAGGAAGTTATGTGCATCAAAATGTCAACAAAATATGTATAGTAGCCATCTTTGGTTGTTGGGTTAATAGAGGGACTTTTGCTTCTTGCTTTTCCATCTTTTTTAGTTCCTCGGGTTTATAGCATTGAGAATATATTGCTTTTGCTCCTTAAGATAATACTTTTGCTTTGTTTTGAGGAAGTGAAGGGGGTGTAGCCACGACTTGTAATTTAGATTTTTATTAACAGAATTAGTGTGGGGAGGAAGATTGTGATAATGTCCCTCTCTCTCTCTCTTTTTTTTTAAGATTCACTTATTTGTACATACAAGAGCTGGGGTGTAGGTGAGAGGAAGAGCTGGGGAAGAGCTGGGAGGGTGAGAGAATTCCCCAGAGACAGAGTGGGGATCAGAACAGGCAGATCTACTGAAATACACTGCTGAGGGGAGCAACGGGTGAGACAGGAGAGGTCTGCTGTGCCATGTGGGTCAGCGCCCTGGCCAGCACCACTCATGCTGCAGTGACTGCCAATAGCGTCATAGTGCTGAGACCTAACCCCTGTGTCACGAGGGAGGCCTTAATATCCCTCCTTCATCTGTACTCACATCCACTGCCTGAACAGCTGTCACTCCCAGGTAGTCTTCATTTTTAGCAACTCCTATCCCCCCACACTACCTAACAGGCCAGAGCACCCTGCCCATGGTTAAGCATTCCCTCCTGACTTGACCTAAAGTGGCAGGCCTTTGTTTTGAGGCCACCTCCTCAGGTGGGGGCTGCCATGCAGCAGCCCACTCTGGTGGGGAGACACTGGCAAATGGACTGGCTTCCCTCCTCACACATGCTGATGAGTCTTGAGTCCCTTTTTGGTTCCATGAGGTTGGCTCCGCAATTATTCACATGGACAGAATACTTGGTAAGGGGATTACAAAATACAACTTTGCCTCTCTTCTTTTTGAGAAGTGATAAAATTATTCACACCTGTTCCTTAATTCCATTATTGTTTGTTTCCCCAGGGTTTAGATCACTTCTACAGGAAGAATGTAAATAATAGCAGCTCACATTTATTGAGCATTTACTGTGTGTGCCCAGCTTCGTGCTAAATGCTTTGCCTGGATTACCTCACTTAGTTCTTGACCCAGCCCTGGGCGAAGTTGATTTTTTTCTCATTTCACAACTGAGGAAACCAAGGCACAGGGACTTTAAGGGTGTTGCTTAAATAGTAGAACCAGGATTTGGACCTGCAGTATTCTAGAGCCCAGTTCCTGGTTGCTCCGTGTGCTGCCTCCTATTCTGAAGGCCACATGGCGCGGATCCAGAGCCTGTGCTCCACCTCCAGAATTTTCTCACTAACCCAGCTCTTGCATTAGTCTTGACTCCTTTCCAGCATCCAAAACCTTTTATTTCTTTTTGTCCTCTTTCCTGGATTATTTCTTTAATCCTCTCCCAAGAGCCTTTCATCCTCTCAAATAAACAAAATGTTTAAAAGTTTTTTTAAAGCCCTTTTCACCCTGTTCTCAAGCAGGAAGATCAGTTAGCATTTATAACTTTATATAATTGTGAGCTTTTGACCTAGCATATAATCATCACAGGTTCACATAGTCTTCCAGTCATTTCTAAGCCTTTCTGTAACTCTAATACTGCCTCTATTATATTCTTCCTGCAAGAGAACCATTTTGATATAACTCCATATGTTCAAACAGAAAAGGTAAAAGTTTATCATCTTATCTCTACAAGAAAACTCAAGGCTGAAACAATGAAGTTTAGTCTTTATCTAACGGTTTAGAGATTGTTTTATAATCATATGCCAACATCAGAATTATCTTAAGAATCAAGGAAACTATCACCATCTGAATAAAACCTCTTGGCATGTCTAGCTAACCCATTCCACTAAAATAACTTCAGGCACAAATTTCATTTGACTAGCTATCACTGTTACCAACAAAATTTGGTTACCAAAAGAAGTCTTAAAACTTGTTAGTAAACAGTATCATTTAGTGAATTTATATTTAAACACAATTGGACTTTCATTCTTTCACTAATAAAGACATTTTCAATCCTTAGTTGGATACATTTCATAGCAGACTTTTTCCTTGGGGCTTCCCCTATACAGTTTTAATGCTAAACTGTCAATGAACCCTTGACTCTCTGAACAATATGTGACTTTCATTTCATAATTTATCTTCAGGCTCAATTTTTCAGAGTCAATATGTCTTTCTGCCTTTCATCCAGAGTGCACATTTGCCATCAGTATTATCAGTCTGCTAGTTTCCTTCTCACTTCTTCAGAAAGCACTTCTCTATGCCTTCCTGCCAGATTATTTATGGGCCCTTTAGAGGCTACTGTGATTTTCCTTGCTACCATTATCAGATACACGAGCTTCCCTGACTCTCATCCCAATACTCCTTCCTAGGCTTTGAACCTGTCTAGTATTGTCTCCTATTTCAACCTGCTGCCTTTCCCTCCCTGCCCCACCCCCAACCCCCAAACCCTCTCCTCTGGAAACTCCCTAAACAAGTGCACGTCCTCTGGATTATGAACAATTTTAGAGCAGGAACTTGTGTTGTTTCTTGGTAGTCCCTCAGCACCTATCCAATAAATGTAGGTTCAATTTTGTGGACATGAAATAACTACTTAGGTATATGTCTTTCCATGTGATCCCAGTATTGCAAATGCATGAAGAGAAAAGAAAATAATTTTCTCACTAAAATCATGAAAGTCAAGAATAGAGAGAGAGCCTAAACACACAAAAAGGGAAATGCTAGTAGGCTTTTGATGAAAGAAAATGTTGTAGCTTTTTATTTCCTTAAGTCTTTTTTCTAATTAGATTAGATTAATGTTGTCTCTTCTTTTATTTCTATATAGTAAAATACACATGCCATGACATTTACCATTTTAAGTGATAGTTGAGTGGTATCAAACTGTTCTGCAGCACTCGCCACCATCCATCACTGTCTACAGCTCTTCTCCTCTGTAGAACTGAAACTCTGTGCCCATCCATCAAGAACCACTCATTCCCCCTCCCCCAGGTCCTGCAGCCACCATTTTCCCTTTTGCTGCCCTGATTTTGACCACTCTTCAGCTCCTCATGTAAGTGGAGTCAGACGGTATTTGTCCTATTGTGACTGGTGTATTTCACCTAGTTTGGTGCCCTCAACGTCCATTCATGTTGTAGCATATTGCAGACTTTCCTTCCTTTTTAAGGCTGAATAATGTTCTATTATGTGTATATGCCATGTATTAAATATTGTTCTGTTGTATGCGTATACATATGTTTTATGTTTATTCCATGTTTTGTTTATCCATTCAACTTTCTATGGACATCTGGGTTGCTTCCACATTTTTGACATCATGTGTTATGCTGCTATGAACATGGGTGTACAAATTGAGTTTTGCCAATTCTTAGACATCATAAACAGAATCCTACAATGTTTTTCTGTGCCAGGTTGCTTTCAACACCATGATTTTGAGATTCTTCTGTGTTGTTGCTTATATCAATAGTCATTCCTTTTTATTGTTGAGTAGTATTCTATATTCCCATAATGTGTTTATCCATCTTTTTATTGTGTGGGCATTAAGTGGATTCCAGTTTTTTACTATTAAAAATACAAACTCAATGAAAATTCTTCTACAACTTTTTTAAAATCCCTGTTTTCATTTCTTTTGTGCAAATACTTAGGAGTAGAATTGTTAGGTCATATAAATGGAAGTTTATAAGAAACTAACAATTTTCTGAAACTATTATAACAATTTATACCCTCACCAGCAATGAATGAGAATCCTAGTTGCACCAATGCCCACCAACATTTGGTATTAACTGCTGGAGTTTAATCATTTAGTAAATGTAAATGATGTTTTCATTTTCCTGATGTTTCATTTCACTGATGTTGAGAACTTTTTATGTGCTTTATTGGCCATTTATCAATATATATATTTTCTTCTTTAACTGTCTACTCAAATATTTTATCCATTTTTAGTAGGTTTGTCATTGTATTGTTGAAATCAACAATGGCAGGACTACTTTTTATATTATCAATCCAAAGCTTTTATCACATATGTGTATTGCAAATATTTTTCTCCAGGGTATGACTTGCCTGTTCATTTTTTGTGATATGTTTTGATAATCAGAAATGTTTCATTTTAGTGACATTTATCAAGTTTTTAATCACGATTAGAGTTTTTGTAGCCTAAGAAATTTTTGTGTACCTCAAGCCTACAAATGTATTCTCATATTTTCTTCTACAACTTTATACTACTAGCTTTTAGGGGACTAGATTTAGGGAGCTGTGCTCCAATTCAAATTTATTTTTCTGTAGGGAGTGAAGTGTAGAGGTTGACATTCATTTTTTCCGGATGGGTATCCAGTAGTTCCAGCACCGTTTGTTAAAAAGAAGTTTTTCTTTTCCCTGTTCAGTTCTCTTGGCAGCTTGCTCAAAAATGAACTGACCATAAATTTATGGGTCCATTGCTGGACTCTATTCAGTTTCATCGGTCTATTTATTTACTCTTAAGCCTATGCTGCACAGTATCCATTGTGGTGGTTTTATGGTAGCCTTGAAGTCAGGTAATGTAAGGCTCCTCTTTCAAGATTGTTTTAACTATTCCAGATTCTTTGACTTTTCCATATAAACTTTAAAATCAACTTGTCTTCAATAACAAGAGCAAAGCCTACTGGATTTTGATTGTGATTCACTGAACCTATTGGGGTGAGTACTAGTTGTAATGGTGGCTACTTAAGTTTTTATCTGATTAGCCCACTGGATAAAACAAGGGAGGGTAAACAGAAGTTGGTAAATACTGGAGAGGAACCAACATTTGGAAGAAAGAAACTCAAGGGGTGAATTTTCTGTTTGTTTTGTATTTATTGCCCTTTAACCTGAGAGCAGGTCACAGTTTGCTTTGTAAGGAGCACTTGGAGTTTACGTAGAAATTCACTGTCTAACTGGCTTGAGAATCCAGATGATGGGGATGTGTATTTTGCTTTTTTCACTATGTTGATATTTGCACTGATGGTGCAAAAACAATGGTTGTTTTGTAAAATCCACGCCTGCCTTTGCACTAATCAAGGCAGTGGCCCCCAGCTGGAGCAGTATGCATTGTGTTCTTTACCACCAGAGTGTGTTAAAAGAGAAATGCCAGTGCTACTTGAAAACATCCTTGGCAAGCAGTAATAATTAAGGCAACTCTGGGTCACATATCTTTTTAATACTCTATCTGCCAAAGTGGGACACACACAGAGCATGTCTGTGATTGTCTCGGTCACTCGGAGCCTGCAGACACCATGTTCATGAAACATTTTTACTTGAAAGAAATGACAAACTGGTTATTCCGACTTGGATATTTGGCAGACTTCTCTTTAAAAGAAACAGTGAGCCTGTCACTTCAAGGGAAACAACTGGCAGTATTTCCTGTCTGATAAAATTCTAGCTTTCAAGAAAAAAAAAGGTACTTTTGGTAAATTTTTATGCGCTACTATGAATTTGAGAGCTTCCTAATCTGTGATGTTAATAAATATGATTTTTTTATATTGTATATTGAAATATGTCCACATTTGGAAGGTCTGCATAACTCCTTCCATGAGTCAGTTTTCCTAAAGACTAATGCTTGATGTGACAAATCTTATCTGGATAAAAAAATCCATATAACATGAAGGATAGACCAATAAAATATCAAAAGTTCATTGTTTTAGTTTCAGGTTTTACATTCCAGCTAATTTGAAGACTACTAATTATGAAGCTTGGTGGAAGTCAGCGTAGCTGCTCTCACCTTGCCAGTCCCCCGCTCTGCCCCAGCCTCACTGTCCCTGTGCACTGGGTGAGAGTCGAGTGACCACACGCTTTGTGGCTGGGCCTTCAGGGAGTCTAAGATAGTGCACATGCAGCCCACACAGACAAGTTTAAAGTTTGTCAGATGTTTAACTGATTGTGCCTTTAGCCCCATCTCTGAGAATTCCTTTTCTTGTATGAAAGTAAAGGGCTTGTCACTTCCTCGTATTATGCATTTAGGTTTCTCTATCATTTTGAAATCAGTGTATTGTAGCACCTTATTCAGCTTGAACTTTTTTTAAGGTAGGGGCAATAACCTCTTGAAACTTCCTCCCAATTACTCAGAAATAACAAGTCCCATCAGAAGTTTTTGAATGATTTGATGTAGCTATAAGCAGATAATTTCCAGGATAAAGAATGAAAATGTTGTATTAAAATAGAGAAAGTTCCACTTAATTATTTCTGAAAGTAAAGGGTAGAATTCCCCGTCAAGATCCCTGGAGTTTTAAAGGCATCCCAGAGCCTGTCCAATCTACTCACTCCCTCTTCTCAGGCTGTTTGCAAAAACAAAAAAAAAAAAAAAAAAAAGGAATCCACCACCACTGCAAGGATGCAAATATGGAAGCTAGAATGAAAACCTGCATAGGTGGGGGGGTAGGGGGTGGGGAGGTGGGGCAGGAGGGAAGAACAGACTATGAGCAGACTGTCCTTTCTCTGCAATGGCCTAGAGCATGGGCTGACAGCTGCACAGGAACATGTTGACATGTCAGGTTCTGGGGTCACTAGCTCTGATGGGGGAGCAGGAAGTAGGTTTGAGTAGAAAACTGAATGCTTAAAAAAGGTGAATGTGGGTCCCACTTCCACTGCCCATGCAGCAGATTGAAGGGGATGCAAACACATTCCTCCCCACATAGCCCATCTTGGCAGAGCAGGACAGCAACGGCAGCCCATGGCTGACACTGGGCGGCGGGGCTTTTTAGCCATGTGGAGCCCTTTGATGCCACAGGTTGTAATACACTGATGACCACAGTGTGCTGATTTTGCAACACAGAACCTTCTGGGGGTAAATGTAGTTCATGTTTTTTGTATCCTCCCTCAAAGGACTGTAGGGCATTGGCAGCAGTGAAATGGAATTGTTTGGTAGGAAGAAAAATAGTAATAATAGTGAAAATAGGTTTTTGGAGCCATTCCTCTGTACCAGCACTTTCACTAGTGTTAACTCTCTAATCACCACAACAATCCAATGAGATTGGTACAGTTATATCCCCACTTCACAAAAGAGGGAAATTTAGACGAATAAGATCGAGAGATTAGATTTAAAGAAGGCCAAGTGGAGAGATTCCTTTCTTCTCTCTGTATCCATTTGGTCTTTGTCAGTATGACCAATCCCACTTGCCCTGGGAGGCATTAGGAATGGAGCACACAACATCCCATACAGCCCTTGGAGATAACCCCCAGAGCCAAAGGGGATCCCCATCACATTATATAATTCCTCCTCATCACACAGCTTCCTTACCCCAGCCAGCACTGCTTTGTACCACTCATAGGAGCCCTTCTCACATCTGGAGGATTTTCAGCATTTAAAGCAGCACCCCTGTAATCCTTACAAAGTGCTGGGACTACAGTGCTTGAGACGGAAGATTTATAGATGAAGAAATGTTAGCCTTTTACTGTCCTTCAATATCTGTGCAATCCATAAAAAGCTGTGGAATAGATCGCTATTCTCTTTCTTGGGAAGAAATGGTAAGTTTCTCCCCAGAAAGTCCTTCATGGCCTTACCATGTTTCTCAGTAGAAGCATCACCGGCATTTTGAGCAGCACAAGCTTTTCCAAGTACAAGGGTCTTCCTTGCATTTCTGGACCTGTAGCACCTTGACTTCCACCTATTAAGTATCAATCATCCCCACCCCCATTATTATGACTACAGAAAGCACACCCACACACTTCCCAACACCCTCAAGAAGGGCAGAAGCATACGTGGTAGCTCAGACGTTGCTGGAATTGTATTTGGGGGAGGATGGGGAAATGAACTATGGAATCACACTGTATGACTGTCACATCCCCCCCACACACATTCTTATGACATCATGTCTTGACACTGAAAGCAGAGTATAGAGAGTGCAACAGCCTGCTCAGGAGATTTTGCTTTCTAAAGACCAGAGAGATTTACAGGTTGTCTCCAAGTCCTTGAAAGCCAGTACCCATTTCATGGAACAGACATTAAAGTGAAGGGCAAAGGGTAACCCTTTAGTCTGTATTGAGTGTAGGCTGGGTGGGTGCTGCAGGAAGGGCCTTTATGGAGAGAAACATCTAGTCCTCTGTGTTTACACATTTAGTGCCACTGTGTAATATATAAAGTAAACAGGCTAAGAAGAGAATGTGGTATTCAGAAAAACTTGTCATATTGCTGCTTACTAACAACATAGGTAGTAAAGACAAAATATAGCGGAGTTTACTAGGAATCTTGGAATGTGACTCAAATGTTGGACATTCTGAGCATTCCCACAGCTGACTGGCTATATTTTCTATTCTCAAAATAACATAAAACTATTGGAAGTTGGGGCCTCCCCGGTGGCGCAGCGGTTAAGCGCTGCGCTGTGGAGCTGTTGGCAGCGGCGACACGAGTTCAACGCCCGGCCGGGGAGAATCCCACATGGCGCGGCAGACCTCTCCTGCCTCGCCCACTGCTCCCCTCAGCAGTGTATTTCTGATCTGCCTGTTCTGCTCCCCACTCTCTGGTGAACCCTCTCGCCGCCCCACACCTCTGGCCTGTACCCCAGCTTCTATGTATAAATAAAAAATAAATCTTTAAAAAAAACTATTGGAAGTTATTTACAAGGACTATGTACAATATTAAATTTTTGTATTGAGCAAAGAATAATATACAAATGTTGGAATTATTGAATCTCAAAAATTTGTTGGGAGTAGAAAGTATATAACTAGTAAACTGGAATGAACTGGGTTCCAGAAAGTGAGATGGGTTTATGGATAGAAATGGAAACTCTCAGACGCCAGGGCAAGGACTGTGTCGCCTTACCGCCTCAGGCACGAGTGTGCGCCTGGCTTCTCTTCTTCACTCCCGGTGCTTGCATGTTGCAAACCCCAGTGGCTTGTGCTTTATTTGTGAGACACCAGGCCTGAGTACCAGCCCCTCACATTCAAAGCAAGCATGTTTCTTGTGGCACTTACCACATCTCTACACAGCTGAGCATGCCTGCCCCCACCCAGTGCTGCACTGTAAAAATTCCTGCCTCTTTGCTAAAAACCTCTACTTGCATGAGAAACTTCCTTTTGTGATTTGGAGACTGGGCTTGTGTTCCTAATGAGATTAAAAACAGCTTTCATTGTGAAAGTTTATGAATGTTGCAGTCTGTTCAATATGTGTGCATTTGGATGAGTAAATTTATCCAAAGTTGCCTATTTAATCTTTTCTTGCCCACTGTCCTGCTCATTGTGCATCCACAGAGCCCTTTGTGCCAGCACACCTGAGAAGCTGTGCCTGACCATCTTCAAATCACAGACCCTATTTCTGACCCACAGCAGGGAGGCATTAAAGTACATCCTTCCTGGGAATATTTGTTATTAAAGCAGTTCTTAGAACATAAAACTAATCTATGAGATGCATTCTGACATGAACTGCATTGTTACATAAATCCTTTAATAGGTAAACCTTGTGTCTAGATTGCTAAGACGATTACCAGCAAGCCAGTGATGGAAATAGAATCACAATTAATGAATTTTCTGACCTTTGGTCCAGTTAACATAAATAATAGTTTCATTCTAGATTTGAAGGCCTATACTAATTGGTATGGAAATCTCAAGGTTATTCAGCCAGTTTGTGCTGTTTCATTGTCTCTTCCCTTGTCTTCATTTGTTCAGTGGATCAGCCCACTCCTACTTGAACCTTCTCTTCAGTTAGACCTGGATACCTTTCGCCTTTGCCCCTCCTTTCACTTACAACTCACTCAGTTCCCTTGGCTGTTCCATTACTTACATTTATCTTCAGTAAACTTTTCCCTCACTAATGAGAGAAGAGATAACAGGTTTCTCTGGCTTCTTTGCTAACCTGTAATTCTTCTTTTACTCCCACTCAACTCTTTCTTTGTTAATAATGTGACATTTTATTAATGTATTTTGGTGCTTATTTATATTCAATCATAGGTTGCCACATATTTCCATCGCCCCAGGAGCCCCTTGAAAAAGATCATGTCTTTTTAACTGTGTAACAGCATAGACCTTATGGCATTTCAAGATGGATCACTGAAGATTAAATGTCATACTCTGAGTTTTTTGATACTGTGCTCCGAGATTAGCTTAAGTGTGTAATTGTGCAACTGAACTGTGGGAGCCAAACTTGGGAGATGGGCAGGGGATGTGACACATAGAATAAGCTGATGTGGGTAGGAAACGTTTCATCTGCAGATTTCAGAACCCATTACATTCCCCTTAACTAGGTCTTTGGCAGTATCTTTGAAAGAAGCAGGGACACCAAAGTAGAGACATGAAATGACCAAACTCTAAGGGGAGTTCACAGGTAAGAGAAAGCATGAACTTCTGGACTCCCCCAGATGTTACACTTTGCCCTCTCTCACAGGACTTTGAGGGGTCATTTGGACCCAGGCTGTAAGTTGCCATGTGACCTGTAGGTTGAGACTCAGGAAGGTCCGGGTAACCTCACCCTAATGTTACTGCATCTCTACTGTTGAAATAACCATTAACACCAAAGGAAATTTACAAGGAAAAGAACACAATGATTTAAATGATTATGAATGCTTCTCTTAAATCAGGCATTATTTCGTTATTTCATTTCTCTAAGCCCCATTAGCTAAGGTTTGGGGCAAGATTGCTCACATGAGGTAGTTCATGTTTCTTCTATGTATAATTTTCTGGTCACTGTACCTAAAGTGGGCCGGGGGTGGGGGGAAATGGCAGGTAGTCAAAGAAGGTTCAGAAAAGAATATCCAAAGTCAAATTGCCAGATAAGACTGTTCTAAAAATAAATGGTTTTTTTAAATTGTGGTAAAATACATATAACATAAAATTTACTAATTTAAGTGCTTACTTCAATGGCATTTAATGCATTCACAATATTGTGCAGTCAACATAACAACCCAGCCACCTCCAGTACTTTTTCATCATCACAAACTGAAACTCAGTACCCATTAAAAAATAATTATTCCCATCTACACAGCCACAGAGAACCACCTCTACATTTTCTGTCTCTATGAATTTGACTATCCTAGGTACCACATATAAGTGAAACCACACAGTATGTGTTCATGTATGATTGACATGCTTCACTTTTCATAATGTCTTCAGAGTTCATCCATGCCATATCAAGTGTCAGAATTTCCTTCCTTTTTAAGACTGAGTAATATTCCATTATGTGTATGGATCAAATTTTGTTTAGCCATTCATCTGTTGATGGATATGTGGTTTGACTTTTGGCTATTGTGAATAATGCTGCATGAAGATTGGTGTACAAGTATCTGAGGTCCCTGCTTTCAGTTTCTTCAGGTTTATACCTAGGAGTGGAATTGCTGGAGCACTTGGTAACTCTGTATTTAGCTTTTTGAGGAATGGCCAGAGTGTTTTCTATAACATATATACCATTTTACATTCCCAACAACAATTCATGAGAGTTCTAACTTCTCCATATGCTTGCCAGCACTTGTTAGTTCCTGTTTTGTTTTGTTTTGAATATTAGCCATCCTTGTGGGTATGAAGTGGTAGTAAATGGACACTTTTTTTTTTAACTTGGAAGGAATGGACTGAGAGGGGAAATGTAGGAACCTATAGTTAGGGAGACTTCAACTCAGATGTATACAGATACAATCACCAGAATCTAAAATTTTAGAATTTGGCAAAGAAGATAATTTTTCACGGATAACATGTTATTGGTGCTGAAGAGCATGAGCCCTTCACCTTCCCTGTGCGTACACACTAAATGTGAACCTGGCTTTGGGACCCAGTTGAGCTAAATTTAAAATAATGAAAAAATACCTTCTCACACCAGTTATGTTATTCCATGATGGGTCATAAGCTCGAGTATAAGCACATTTTTAAAATTGAGGTGCTTCACTAATGGGTGGTTAAGAAAAATCAAGAATTCTGTATAATTCACCCCTGTACTTTTGAAGTTGATGTTAGAGAGATGATCGTTCTTTTGTTTCTGCCTTAAACTAACTTACCCTCCTGTATTTGTTGTACACTGATCATGTCCCAGGACCTCACAATAAGCTACAAATAGAATAGAGAACAGATCAAACGTTGTCTTTGTATTTTTGTCTTTGTGCAGCTTACAGTCTCGTGTGTGAGTTAGATAACTTATTAACATAATAAATTTGTAATTTACTTTTAATTGCAAACTGTGTCTATTTCAGTAAAGGAAAAATACCTGGGATATGTCTCTCCTTCCCTACTCATTGCTCATACAACTTGCTCATAAACCACTCGCCTTTCTTTTCTTTTCAGGAGCCTCCAAACAGGTGGCTTTGCCTGGGAGGGCGAGGTCGAGAACAACGCGTACAGCAAGGCTACAGGGGTGGTCCCCCAGCACAAGTACCACCCCACCGCAGGCAGTTACCAACTCCATTTTGCCCTGCAGCAACTTGAACAACAAAAACTTCAGTCCAGACAACTTCTAGATCAGAGTCGAGCCCGGCACCAGGTAATTCAAAATAAGGCTTTTTCCCATGTGCTAATTCTCCTGTCTGTTGGTTGGGGAGGGGAGGGGAGGGGAGGGGGCAGCAGGATGGTTAAATTAGTGGGAAATATAGTACTGGTTTCTAATATAAACACACCGTGACTTGGATGGTTCCTGAGAAATCTACTTTCAGAAAAGAATGTTCTGAAGCCACTGACATTGGCTTTGCTGGAAGGTGAGGCTAAACGAGTTTTGGCATTCTTTCTTTCATTTGAGTGTTTATCCACAGAAATCTCTATTGAAGTATTTACCTTTTCTGTTGTATAATCTTAGCTCAGTAACTTCCCAGAGGGTCTAATTCTCACATAACTAGAAGCTAGCGTTTTAAGGAATTTTTTTCCCCAAATATACTACTTCCTTACCCTCACGAAGTTGTTATGTATAGCATATATTAAACCAGGACCTATCAAGAATTTCAAGGAATAAATAACTTTTAAGTTCTAGGAAATGGTCAATGGTTAAGTTGTTGGTCTTTGGGTTTGACAGTTACTCATTCAACAAATGTTTATTGAGTGCCTGTCCTGTGCTAGGCACTGTTGTAAATAGTGGAGCCTTAACAACCATACACACAAAAATCCTTGCTGTTTTAGAATTTATGCCCTAATGAAATAGAATTACCTGCTTGTTACCTATAAAAAATGACAGAAACTCCTGAGCATAAGTACAAGGGAACTATATAAGTTTATTGTACTAGTGTATATCATCATGGCCCCAGTTACAGAGAAAGGATGACTTCACCAAAAAAGTCAAGCCATAAAGAGTTAACTTTTCTTGATGACTCAGGATCACCACAAGGGTGAGTTACCACATTGTGCATGTTCTATTAGACTAAATTGGTACCCATTCCACGAGCTTCCCTCGTATTTGCTTAAGTAAAGACATTGGATCACTGTCTTTTGCTTTTTGTTATAAAAATACATTACATAGTATATATTAGTTGGTGCAAAATTAATATTCAAAGACCAAAGCAGCATTTCCCAAAGTTGTCTTTTTCCTCTAAATAAAATAATCATTGTGCTCTCTAGCTTTATGTATCTTTTCCGCCATCATCCAGATCTATTTTATTATTTCAGTGCCACTTGTCATTTGCTCGTCTTTATCTGTGATAGTGTACTCTAAATTATATTAATTTATTATAATTGAGAAAATTATAACTGCAGACATTTGTGAAGTAGTTCTTTAGGTTATTTTTACTCAAGAAAAACCCAGCCTTTTTTTCTGGAAAGCATGGACTATATATACATATATAGTCTCATTTTGATCACCACACTATCCTCAGTCACATAGAAATGTCTTCATTTAGAAAGTCTTTGGAATTTTTCTGCAATTTGCATTTTCTCAGTTTCAAATATAAATATGTATCTTAGGGGATTTTTTTATCTGTAACTTCTTAAAATTATAAATTTTAAAATTCTGTTCCAAGTACTTGAAAATGCCAAGTTAATAGAATTAGTTAGATTTTGGAGCTCTCATGTATAGCTTTATACCCCTTTTATGAATATAATCAATGGCTGAATCAACACAGTTGGTCTCTTTTAATGCTTTCATATCTTGAAGTGGTGGATAATTAAAAGAAAATAGTCGGTGATTGCAGAACTTTGAAGTTTTGAGGAGAGATAGTTTTGCTGATTTTCACTTTTAGAAATTGCTTCATTTATAAGTCCTTCTTATTCTTTTGATTAGCTTCCAGCATCTCACATTCCTTTGAAAATTCAGAGTACTGCTATTCTTCTGTAGACTTTTTTCTCACTGAGGATTATATTGGTTTAATTTTACTGAACTATGAAGTACCTGGAAAACATGTTTTTTAGAATCTGTCAGAATATCTGTCTCACAGAGGAGTCAGAACTCCCAAGAAGGGAGTTACCTCATGTCTCCTGGAGAAGGAACAGAAATTCATTTATCATAATTTTATATATGTTTATAGCATCATTTTATTTTCTTCCTCTGGTTCTTCAAATCCACAGTTGAATTAGGCAAAAATTAATAAGAGTGAAGATCTAGGGCTATGGGAGAGAGCTCAAGAAACTAATTGTATTAGCTTGAAGGTTTATAACTAATAGAATAACAAATTAGATATTACATGTTCTAATATGCAGAATACTTAGAAACTTAGAGCATTTTATTTCAAAGGACATTAAGTATCACTCCACAGAAGGAACAAAGCCCTACTAGATTTTAAGCCTCTATGATTAGCTGAACTATGCTGGGCCAGACCAATGTAATTACCGCTAAATTTTTGTTGGAAGCATGGTTCGCACCCTTAGGATGTTGTATCTTTCTGTCCTTGGGTTAACCCTTTAGATGAAGATGGTTTCTCTGGGGAACTTCTTATGGTTTGGATTGATTTTTCTGAAATGTAGGTGGCCATTGATTTAACTAACAATTTGGCTAATTGCCTGTTTGAGAGCAGTGAATAGAACTGAAATCGAATTTACCTAGCATTCATCTACAAAGGATAAAAGGAAAAGGACTAAAGGGGCCTTTGATGTTTTATGTTCTAACATATGTCATATTTAAATTATATCACATTTTGTAATATATTATGATAATTATGTACATGGCCTTTCAAGTGATCTCCTAAAAATGTTTTGGGAAAGGTGATGCGACCCTTCTTGCACTATATGCAAAGAACTTTCCCCATCCTTTTCTGCGGTTAGCTATCTCATCGAAGGTATTAGTTTCAAGAAGGCCAACTCCGAGTTTGGGAATGGACATCTCTAATCATTCATGTGGAAGTAAGCTTTGATCTTTATCTGTCTAGCACTGCACTCATAAATCTAGCAATTGTCAACTAAATCCACTCATATAGAAGACTGGTCCTATAACATGGGCGTGGGAGAGGAAAGTCACCCAGAGCCATCAACAGAGATTCATTCCCCAGAACACAGACATAAGGAAATAGGAGTGTCCAGTTCATTTGAGAGAAAGCTTGATAATAAAATCAGACAAAATCGAAACTAGGAGCTATTACATGCTGATGGGTAAAATCAGCAGTTCAAAAACAGACAGTTCTCTAGTCCAGCCCTGGCTCTTATTAAATAAAAACATGATTCTAAGTCAGAGCATAGGTTGGCAAACTTTCAGTAAATGACCAGATGTAAATATTTTAGGCTTAGCAGGCCATAGGGTCTCTATGGTAGCTATTCAGCCCTGCCATCCAATGGAAACAGCCATAGACAATATGTAAATGAATGAGTGGGGCTGTTTTCCAATAGAACTATTTATAAAAACAGGCTATAGGCTGGATTTGGCCTGCAAGCCCTAGTTTGCAGACCCTTGCTTTTGAACAGCAGAACCTCTTGGAGGGCCTGTAAAACACCTCTTGCTTCCCCTACATCATTTCTGATTCAGCAGGTTTGGGATGGGGCTGAGTGTTTTTATTTCCAACAAGTTTCCAGGTGGTCCTAATGTAGCTCTTCTGGGGACCACACTTTGGGAG